>JAQQSZ010013670.1:0-11705 GCA_028646595.1 Phalanger gymnotis
GGAATGTCTTGTTCATGGAATAGCAAGGAAGCCAGTGTCATTGGATTAAACAATACATTTTGCATAATAAGGTGTAAGAAGACTGGAAAGGCAAACTTACTGTTAAGGACACTACTATCCTCCCAGTCATCCAGGCACACCTCAATTCCTCAAACATGTTCACTTATCTTCCCTACCCAAATCCCCATATCTAAGCAGTTGTTTCAACAATCTGGCTAGCAGCTATTGTGGGGGTGAAAGACCAACACAAGCCCAACAACAAGCATGGTACCAGCACACTGTAAAAGCCCAGGTTCTTTTGATCTGCTTTACTAAGGAAAGCAACGTTAAGTGGTTAACAAGCTTACTTTAATTCAGCATACAAATACCCTTCACTTAGTTCAGGGGAAAAAGTCCCGCACCCTGAACTACAGAGCAAATACCAACAAATTACAAACATAGACAGACAGGATAAATACAATTCATAGTTACCAACATCTAAGTTCAGACTGGGAGCTCATAACAAGGGCTGGCCCAGAGTCACACCAGCCACCACAGCTGTGGCTAAGAGCTCCAAAAAAACAAAGCCAACCCCTGATTTTATATCTTTTTCAGTGTCAAGGGTGAGTCACACACGCAACTCACCCACATGACCTAAAATAGTCACAAAGAGGCAATTTAAACCCACGTGGTCTAAAGTCCTCTGATGTCCCAAACATGTCACTCAAACCCACATAAACTAGGCCCTCCCCTGAGGCAAGGAGATCACCAAGGACTCCCAATCTAATCAAGCAAACAAAGGCCAAACTCTTCAAGGGCACTTGGTTGAACTGAGCCCATGTTGATTGCCAACATAGCAGTTGTCAAATTTTGTTAGTTCTACCATATATTTTGTATGGTCCCTTCTTTTCTCTGATGTTGTCAATACCCTGGTATGTACCATCATCACCAGATCCCTGAACTATTGTAATAAGCTCTATGCAATACTTATTCTGCCTCTCTCACGTCTCTTCCCACTCTAGTCCATTTTCCACTAAACCACCAAAATGCTGTTCCTAAACATCAGGTCTGACCATGTTACCCATGTCCTTTCTACCACTCAGTAAAATTCATTGCTTCCTTATTACTTTCAGGATCAAATAAATAATCTTCTGTTTTTTTTTTTTTAAACCCTTCCATGACCTGGACAATTACTACCTTTTTAGTCTTCTTACACTTTACTCCCTTTTACATATTGTTCAACCAGTGAAACTGGGTTCTTGCTCTTCCAGGCACAAGACTCTCTGACTTTTAACTGTGCATTTTTACCATTTGTACCTGAAGAATAGAATTCTTTCCATCTTCATCTCAAATGCTTGCCTTCCTTGATTTCCTTCAGGTCCTATAAAAAAATCCCACCTCCTACAAAAAACCTTTCCTGATCCTTTTTAATACTATTGTCATACCTTTAAGGTTATCTCCAATAACTAGAGTATAAAGTTGACTATAGGGATAAACATAGAAAAAGAGATCTTGTTTGTGCACAGTTGTTTTCCTGTTTTCTCCTCCCTTAGATTTTTCCTTCAAAAAAAAAAAAGAAAAATCAAACCAAGAAATTAACTTAAAAAATTATTTGTAACTCCAGCACTTGGTTTAGTGTTTGGCACATAATAGGCACTTAATAAATCATTATTAACTACATTTGATTTAGGTTACTAGAATTATTTGTCTCAAGAAAAATGGAATGCTCCTCTTTTCAAATGTTGAAATGTATTTTTGTAGTATAACAATTAATTAGGATTTAAAAGTCATCTGGGCCCCAAATGCCCCCAATTCATTTCTTTTGTAGTTATGTATAGCTAATTCAGTTCTTCTCTCTGAGACTAGTTATTGAAGATTTCCATTTGGCATTACATTAGTTCAGGTACTTTATATTTTTTATAGGTGGTCTTCTGTTGTCTTTTGATATCCCAGTCTTGCAATACTTGTTAAAAACTTTGTAAGTTTTTTAGAAAGTTTCAGCACTCATTTTTCTATTTTCAATTCTTCTTATTTTCTGTTATCTCTTTGTACTCTAGGTTTAAAATAGAATTTTCATCCTCTTGAAATATGAAATTTTTCAGCCTTCTTTGTTTTACTCCTCTCCCACTTATTTTCTAACTCCTTTATTTTTGATGGTGATTACAACCAGTGCTTGTGTTGAGTATAAACCAAGCTTTGTTCTATTATAAAGCTGCCTCAGTCTCCTCCTGTACTGGAGTATTTATATTTCAATGACATAAACCCTTCACCTAAATAGTTACTAGAGGGAGAAATAGGACTGGCCCCAACTGTTTTTCAGTCCCCTATTCTTCAGGCCTGATCCAGACAGTAAAGCTGGCTCGGACTTGTTATTCCTTTGGTTAATAGTCCGTGACTTCTTGGACTAGGCCAAATTCAATTCCTTACCCTCCTCTTACTTTTATTTAGCCCCTAGGTTGTGAGTCAGTGTTCTAAGTAAAGTCTCTGTAGCTTTGGGACTCTGTAACCTATGGGGCTACCCAAGGCCAAAGACACATTAACCTATCCTCTCCTTATATAGCAAGCAAAATCAGTGTTTGGTTTGTGGGACAGGGAGAAAGGGCCAGGGTTGGGCAGTCTCCGAAACAGGAGAGAAATTCTAGAGTGGCTCCCAGATCCAATACCTTGGGTTAATTGTATAGCCCAATCCTGAGCATAGGCACTCCTATGAGAGGGCTGTTGGGTGAACAGTTTAAGGATTAGTATTATCTGGTGTCAATTCATAAAGTTTGTATGACCTTGATAGGGTTTTCTTTTTCTTGTCCTATGAATTGAGCACTAATTATTCTATACTTGGCACATAGATCCTTTTGTTTTTATTGTTGTTGTTTAGAATTAATGCGAAGTTGAGAAATGCAAAATGGGTAGACTAGCATCTCATTCTCAATATTTGGTCATCCTAGTCCTGGATTTCACTCAGCATAGAAAACACTAATGTAGACAAACTTTTCCTTTAAAACTCTGCAATGATAACACACCTCAATCTTCAATTATAGCTACCCCAGAATCAATATAGCAGTTTTCTATTAAGAAAAAGAAATTTCTATTATCATCATATCGATTCTGAATTTATTTTGAAAATTATATTTTCTTAATAAATTTATGCAGTGAAATCTCATTGCTGATGTATATCATGTTTCCAAGGGAGAAGGGAAAGTAAATGTTTTGAGGAAGAAAATATTGCATAAAATATATGCTTCTTGTGGTCTCTGGATGAAAATTTAAGTATGCATAACATTTGTGAATATCTATAGAAATATATAGGCCAATTTCACTATGCCTTTTACCTAAGTAAAGACACATGTTTAAATGTTTTTTTTATTCTGAACTTAATAAACCCCAAAGAAAAAAAGGATAATTTCCATATACAAAATAGAACAAAACTTAAAACAGGAAAAAAAGTATTTGTATCAAACATAATTAAGAAAAAAAGTCACCACAATGTCCATGTCTAAAGCCATGTCTCTTTCTCCATCTGCCATGACTTTGTCAGCTCTTAATTAACATGCTTTAACATAAATATTCTGGATACATGGTTGAACATGCTTTGTTAAGGGTTCTTATGATTTAAAATGTCATTTTTCTATACAATGTTGTTGTTTTTGTATAAATTGGACTCTTGGTCCTGCTCAGTCATTTTATTTTAAATCATTTCCTTCTTTCATGATTTTCTCTTTCATGGTTTCTGATGGAGTGATTACGTGAATGGGAAAGTCAGTTATTAAGCATTTGCAATATGCAAAGTACAGTCCCAATCACTGAGGACATAAGCCCCCCAAAAAAACCCAAAACATGTAAAGTGGTCCCTGGTTTCGAGGAACTCACATTCTAATGTGAAAGACAACATATACAGAAAGGTTCAGCTGTTAAGTCAGAAGGAAAGATTTCCATGATCCTCAGGTTGCAGCAGCAAAGCAGGTGGCAATACTTCTTTAATGTCATTTATACTAATAAAATCATATGAGGTTCTAATTTTGAACTATTTGATAGGGACAAGGACTTTGGGGGTGAGAACTTTATTTTATGGAGCTTCAGTAACTGCAGCTGTACCAGCTATGAAAACAGGTGCCAGGTTGCAGCTCCACAAAGCTTGCTTCCCAGAATGACTGTAAACACTGTACTAAAAGCATTACTATTATTCAAGTTCTTGTGTCCAGGGTCTTGTGCTGCTTCCCCGGGGGTTTGAGGGGAGATCACTGTCAAGAGAACACTGATGTTTGATTTGTCTGGAACACACTGCCCTCTACCGGGTGTGTAAGTAATTTAGTTGTACTGGTAGGCCTATCACCTGGGGGTAGTTGAAGATCGATATTTTGTGTGGATAGCTGGCCTCTTTTCTAAAGATTCCCTTCCTTGGATGATGATGGTGAGAACTAAGCTAGAAGGAGGACTCGTAGTACGAAAATGTTATCATATCTATAGCTCTTGTGTTTATTCGCCTCTTGGTGGGAGTAGGTCAGCAGTTGGTGAAGAAGATGGGCCACTTCACCACAGTGTTTCTCTCCTTAATGATAGCTTTAGAGGTTGGTCTAGAAATAAACCTGGTGCTTTGGGGATCACTTTTATGGTGTATAATATTCAAATATTTTAAATACCAAATTTTACTTCAGTCATTCTCTTATGAATGATTACATTCCTCAGTTTTAGTTGTTTTCGTTCACTTTTCTCTTTTCTGTTCTTTTCACTTGTCCTTTCCCTCTCCTTTCTTCCCCTCCTCTCCTCATCTTTCTTCTCTTTTACTTTCCTCCCCTCTTCCGTCCTCCCTTTTTCTTTCCATTTTCTTTCTGTTTTTTTTCTTTTTATATTTAAGAACTGTAAGTATGTTATGCTTGCTACTAATTCCTCCAAATGTATTATCCTCTTTCTTATCTGCACCCCTCCTCCCCATGTCTTATTGTTTCCTTGCTGAGTTTGAGATATTTGACCCCAAACTCTTCAAATACATTTATAGATCCCTATATGTGTTTAATATTAATTTTTCAAAGATAGGAATGAGGTTCATCTTATTCATGCTCAATCTGTTTCCTCTATAACTGTATACTCTGCCTCCTATGCATCCCAAATATGATTAATAATAGAAATCATTCTTTCTTCCTTCTTCTTATTCTAGTGTATTTCTTTTACCTTTTATCTTTTCCTGTCTTAAGACTCTCAGATGAAAACCACTTGTGGTCCCTATATTTTTCTTATATGACTCCCTTAATAAATTTTAAAGGCATTTAAGTCCTTCCTTCTCCACTAGCATGCTAACCCTTCTTCATCACACTGCACCTTAAAATTGCTCGGACAAATTTACCTTTCTGGACTTCACTTGAATATCATGCTTGCATTTAAAATTCCTGTTCCACTCTTGTCTTTTTATCAAGAATGTTTGAAAGTCCTCTATTCCTTCAAAAAGTGCTTTCCTCTCTGCAGGATTATACTTAGCTTTTCAAAAGAAGTTATTCTTGTCAGAAGCCAATACTTTTTTTGTAGTTTGGAATATCAGTCCAAGAGAATTATTCTAATTTATACAGAAGTTTCTAGTTCTTATGTAATCTTGCCTATTATCCCTTGGTATTCAAACACTTTCTTTCTGGTTGCTTGCAATATACATATACCCATACACATAGGTATATAGATCTATATGTTTACATATATATATATGTATATATATATATACACACACACACATGTTTATATAAATATACACACATATGTGTGTATGTATGTATGCATTTAGGTATTTATGTATGTGTGCATGTATATGGACTCCTAATAGAGCAGCCTCCAGCCCCAATATTCTGACTTCATTGTAGGCCCACTATACCTACCTAGCCCTTCCCCCCCACCAATGTCCTAACTTATGCCTCACTGCTCACTAGAACGACAGATGTGTGCTTGAACTCTTAGTTCCCACAGAAACAGCAGATGTGTCCATATGATGGGAACTCAGACATTGCTTCAACCTACCCACTGCCTCCTGACCCATTCCCACAGAAAGAGGTGTTTTCAATCACAATCACATCGTCCATTTAGCCCAAGACAAGATCACAATCCCTAACTTTCCACCTTGACCAGACAGGACCACAATAGCCAGCCAATCATAAGACACCACCACCAGCATATAGAGTAGGATGCTTGACTACCTAACCATAGAAGAGGCCCACCCTACGATAGCATGCTGATGCTAGCACCCCTCCCCCATTACCTAATCCCTTAACAAACTCCTCCTGCCTTTTTAATAATAGTCATATTCCTATATTCTATGTAAATTTTCATTGTATAATCAGCCTCGTATTCTCTATAAAATTATATGTCTTGCTTTACTGAAGTTGATAATTCCTCTAAGAGACTTAGCCACTTGCCAGAGCGTGAAAGCTCAAATCCAACTGGCTTAGAGTGGACCTGAATCTTTGTAATTCTTTAGAGATGTCCCACTACAACTCTACCCGAACCTCATTATGTATATGTGTGTATGTATGTTTACAATGCAATGTTGTAATGTTGTTGTTGTTCAGTCATTTCATTTGTCCCAGACTCTGTGACTCATTAGGGGTTTTCTTGGCAAAGATATTGCAATGTTTTGCCATTTCCTTCTCCAGCTCATTTTACAGATGAGGCAAACAGGGTTAAGTGAGTTGCCCAGGGTAACACAGCTAGTAAGTATATGAAGTCACATTTGAACTCAGGTCTTCCTGACTGCAGGCCTGGCACTCTGAACCACCTAGTTGCCCCATATATACAACATAAATATTATACACACACACACACACACACACACACACACACACACACACACACACACACTTTTTTGTCTGAATAGAAGCTCTGGATTTGGTTTTGACTTTTAATTTGAGGTTTTATAAGTAGATCATTTGTATTTTCAGTTTTTCCTGCTGGTTACATCTAGATGATTTTTTGAAATATATTGTAGAAATATAGTAGTCTAGTGTTCTACATACCTAAAGACTTTAGTTACTGGGGTAAATTATCATCACTATTTGACAGAAAAAAACTATTAGGAAAAATGTGACAGCATTCTGACAGAAATTTAATTTAGACAGCTATTTCACAATATATAGAAAGATAAGATCCAAGGGTATTCATGATGTAAACATAAAAGGTCACAGCAAAACCAAGTTTTACTCGACTGGACCATCGAGGTTCAAAGTGCTAAATTTCAAGACTCTATGGTATGTCAAGACAGAACCTTAGGCTCCTGGGCTTGGTGTGTCCCAAACTGAGTGTTGACGCATCAGGACTGATATAATGCATTCTGGGTAAAATTGCTCTCACTGCTTCCTGATACAGTCTTGCAGTCTATAAATGTTTCTGGCCAGTATCTTGTCATCCTCAAAGACTTCCTGGCTCATTTGCCTCTCCCAGTGTTAGCTTTCATGACGGTTCCCTTTCTTTTTGCTTTATTATTTTTGCTTTATTATTATTTCTTTTTCTTTTTGCAGTTCTGGAGTAAAAGAAGTCATTCACTATAACTTCTCAGTCATTGTTTATAATTCTACTAGGTAGGGAAAGTTTGAGGATTTTGTTAGAGTAGGTTTGGAGGAGAAAGCTTCCTGCCTTTAGTAATTTTTTTTTTCTTGAAGTCATAAGTGAACTTTTAAATATCATTGCATGTGTAGGAAAGAATGAAATAGAGGTGAACTTAAACTTTAACAAAGAAATTTTTATAACAATCTAATAAAAAAAAGATTTCACGTGAAACTGCAACTCTATTATGTGCAACTTGCCATTCCTTCTAAATATATAATAAAGTTACTGTGTAAATTTTTTTTCCCTTTTTTCTTCCCCCAGTGATGTCTACCACAAGATGTAAATGTGTATGTGTGTCTATATACACACATATATAATCATTATCCATGCTTCCTAAGATCAACAAATTCATTATTTCTTATAATGTAGTCATATTCCATCATGATCATATTCCACAGTTCAAAATGAAAAAAAAAAAATAAAAGAAAGCACTTTGCAAAGAGCCCCTCAAACTGCAATGTGGTATATCATGAAAAAAGAGCTGAACTTAGAATTACCAGACCTGAGTCCTAGGTCTACAACTTACTATCTGTGTGACCTTGAATCTCAATTTCTTTACTCACTCAAAAAAGAGGGGGGCAGACTATATGTTCTTTATATTCCCTTTCATGTTCAGATCTATATTCCTCTGAAATACTCTATAAATTAAAAGTGCATAGCATAAACGAAATCTTAATGATAGCTAAGTCTAAATATGGAAGAACAATGAGAAAAATCATTTATTTTGTTCCATTTATATTTATTATGAAGAAACATTACCTATTTTTTTTAACTAAAGTGTTACCATATGATCATAGAATAACAGAAAGTCTTTTAATTGACCTGAGAGCATGTCACCCAAATTTTCCATTTCACAGATAAGGAAGCTTTATGTCAAAGAAGTGACTTACCACAAATTACAAATTGGGCTCAGATATCATATCTTCATCCTCTAGTCCACTGATCTTTTCTCTTATTTACAATCAGTAGAGCCTATTGATAATCAAAGGACAATCACTAAAATCATGTTTCCATTGTATGTATACCACCACTGTTGGGGTAGAAGAATAAGTATTACAGAAGACATAGAAGGTCCAGTTTCTCCCCAAGGCATTTATAATCTTTTTGGGGAAGATAGATAAATGAAAGAACTATTGAAAATGATTTATTCAAGAGATGCTAATGTGCTTGCATTTCTTTAAGTGTTTGGATCTCACCTTTGTTTCATTTCACAAAAGAGGATGAGGCTCAACCAATATTTTAAAGCATGATCCACTCATTTAAATTATAATATAATTGTCATTTGCTATTGTAGTCCTATTGAGATTCATCATGGCACTCAAAGGTTATATCACTGTTACTCTTAATACTTAAAGACTGCATCGCTAGAATTCATTACCACCAGGTGATGAATTTTGGTTTAGTCACAGCAACTCTTCTATCTATTAAGATATGGGTAGAACTTAATCAGTATCCACATAAATGAAATTGCCAGATCCTTTTTAAGTATTCAAGTATGGCTCATCTTTGCAACAAGAATACTAATAATGAATATGAAAAAAAGAAAATAATAATTGGACTAAGGAAATTAGTATTTTCCTTTTTAAGGGAAATTGTTGTTCATTCTCCATACTTGAAGAGTACTAATAAAATTGTTGAGCTTTGAGATGAAGTCTAGGAGCCCCAAGAATGGAGTTCCCAGACAGGGTAGTTGAGGAGGAGTACCCCTTAAGAACCCAAGAACTGGAGAGGTTCTGGGCCATCTGGAATGAATTTGCAGACTTAAGCATTCTTAAAGTTAAGGTGGCAAAGATGTATTGTGCTTTTCAGCAGGCAAGAATTCTTAGGGAACCTGCAACGCTTGAAGGGTGCAGGTAAAGTTTATATAGGATATTCAACGGTAAAACATGTGCCAAATATGTTAATTTGGTGATTCATGGTGGGATTATGGAGTGGTTAAGGGGTGGTCAGTTCTTAAAGGAACATGCACTTTTTGTATCCACTGCCCAGGTATCTTACGCAGAGTTTACTGGGAAATAGCCCAAGGAGGGGCAAAATGGAGGTCTGGGTTTAGGGCTGAAAAGCAACTAAGTCAACTAATGGTCAGGATTGACTGGAAATATCCAGGCTGCTCCCATCAATGTCTTGTTAGACAAAATAAATGTAAGGGAGTATACATATGTCTAGGTCAAGTATGTACATGACAGGTCAGTGAGTAGTAAATATCTCATGACCCAGTACAGGGCCAGTTCAGCATGCTCACAGGGAGTCAAACCAATAAATTCTATTGGTAGAGCTGTCCATTGTATCAGGAAGAGAGATAAATGTTTTGCTAGGGCATGCTGTCCTGTATTGCTATAGAGAAACTGCTAGGCCAGTGTTTTGAGGCTAGGGAGAGATATGATTTTATAACTGGGATCCAAGCCCAGGCACTCAAGCACCTGATCAAAATCGTGGTGTCATATTTTGACTTGCATGTGAATTGAATTTAAGGAGGCAGAGCTGCACAGAGTCATCAGCCTCAAACTCTCTTCCAGAGTCATCAAAGTCCAGTGGCAAGACAAAAGTCAAGATGACTGGCAATGGATAAAGATGAAGTAGATGACTTCAGCATTTCCATGTCTGACCAAGGCTTAAGCACTCTATAGTGCCTGCTTCACTACCTTCATTGCTGTTGGAAGAAATTGTTCTCATTCTCCCATTGCACTGGGGGAAGTCTTCACGTGCTTGGAGTAGACATCTCCATAATTGACCAATAGGTTTAAGGCCTGTCAGTTACCTTCTGCTGATTTAGCTGATCTGCCAAGGTAGTTTTACTGAGGTATGGCTGCTGAACATGCTATAGCTCCTTGCAGCCACATAAACTACATAGGCATTTCAACAATTATCATCTAAATTGTTATTATTACCTTACCATTTCAGAGTTGTAAAACTATATTGTAACAAAAAGGATTAACTTTTGGACTTTAATTAATTTGATTTTTTTCCTCTTTTTGACCAATCATTTAACTTTAAGAAATAACATAACAAAAGGAAATATTCTAAAAGTTTTCTGTCTCTGCATTATAGAATTGTAATCAATTGAATATTACTGATACAGTACTTATGGCAGCCTTCTCCTCCAACCCCCATTCAGTGCAGAAGTTTATGGGTCTGAGGACCAAATGACTGTTTGGAGTCTTCATCAAATGCTGACAATGCAACATGGACCTGCTAAGTTACATGATCGGCTAAGAAAGGTGTTCACCTTTTGACAGAAGGTTAAAAATAAAGTCCCATTTCTTGGTCTCTGGTGACTGTCCAGGTGAAAAACCCTGTGGCATTTTTCAAAAACAATGAAGATAACCGCATATTCCCTGAGCCATTATATTCTGTCTCATTTTCACAGTTCTGATGCCCAAAGGTTTGTAGGAACTATGTATTAACTGCCCATTGCTGAATACTGTCCTATAAATTGACTGTAAATCTAACCCTGTTGGATTGGTTACGTAGATAAAAGAAAAACCTATCTATCTTTATCTCTTTTTCTACCTATATATTGAGAGAGAAAGAGAGAGAGAGAGAGAGAGAGAGAGAGAGAGAGAGAGAGAGAGAGAGAAAACAAAAGCAAATTCGACCTCAGCTAAGGGGAATAGGCATAATCGCATAATTTGGTCTGATCTGGCTATTTTTTTTCTTTTTTATCCCCCTTTCCCCTCCACTGCCCTAGGACATGTCAGGAGTAATAAGAAAATCTACACTTGTGAAAATCTTTCTCAAATGCTTTAATCCACTTTTCTTCTTCGGTATGTATAGGATGCTGAAAATAATTCAATCTTTCCTCAGCAGTTCCGGATCTTGTATTGCCTCAGGATTATTATTATGAATGTCACATATCATTGTACTAGACTGTAAATGTAGATGATGTGGGAGATAAGGCTGAAAGTGACCCGTCCCAGGACATATTCTGAAAATATCTTTTAAAAATAATACCTAGAGGGGGCGGAGCCAAGATGGCGGCTGGGAAGCAGTGACTGGCGTGAGCTCCCCACCAAGTTCCTCCAAAAACCTATAAAACAATGGCTCTGAACCAATTTTAGAGCTGCAGAACCCACAAAGTGGCAGAGGGAAGCAGGGTTCCACCGCAGGACAGCCTGGATGGTCCCTGGGTAAGGTCGGTCCCACACGGACCTCCC
>JAQQSZ010013671.1:0-11705 GCA_028646595.1 Phalanger gymnotis
CCCCACAGGAAAGAAGGAGGAAGGAGATAAAAAGGGGGGAAAATAGAAGGGAAGGCTGATAGGGGAGGAGATAATCAAAAGCAAACACTTTTGAAAAGGGACAGGGTCAAGGGAGAAAATTGAATAAAGGGGGATAGGATAGGAAGGAGCAAAATATAGTTAGTCTTTCACAACATGAATATTATAGAAGGGTTTGTGTAGCCTATGTTGAATTGCTTTCCTTCTTAGGGAGGGTGGGTGGGGAGGGAAGAGGGTAGAGAATTTGGAACTCAAAGTTTTAAAAACAGATATTCAAAAACAAAAAGAAAAAATTTGCATGCAACTAGGAAATAAGATATATAGGCAATGGGGCATAGAAATCTATCTTGCCCTACAAGAAAGTAAGGGAAAAGAGGATGGAGAAGAGGAGAGAATTTGGAACTCAAAATTTTAAAAACAGATGTTCAAAAACAAACAAAAATGATTTTGCATGCTACTAGAAAATAAGATACACAGGCAGTGGGGCATAGAAACTTATCTTGCCCTACAAGAAAGGAAAGGAAAAGGGGATGGGAGGGGAGTGGGGTGATGGAAGGGATGGCTGACTGGGGAATGAGGGAATCAGAATATATGCCATTTTGGAGTGTGGTGGAGGGTAGAAATGGGGAGAAAATTTGTAATTCAAACTCTTGTGGAAATCAATGCTGAAAACTAAAAATATTAAGTAAATAAAAAAGAAAGAAAAAAAGGGAGTCAAGGGATGGCCCCTTTAATTAGAAAAAGAAAAAAAATAAAGCTAAGAGAGGAAGACCCACTCATCAAAAAAAAAAAAGAAAATGAAAAGTATGGGTCATTAATAAAGTAGTTTTCTGAAAGTAACACAATCTCTTTTCCTATCTTTTTTATCCCGGACTCAATTCAATGTGGCAGCTAGGTGGCACACTGGATAGAGCACCGGGCCTAGGGTCAAGAAGACTCATCTTCCTAAGTTCAAATCTGGCCTCAAATACTAGCTGTGTCAACCTTGTCACTTAACCCTGTTTGCCTCAATTTCCTCACCTGTAAAAGGAGATGGAGAAGGAAATGGCAAACCACTCTACTATCTTTGCCCAGAAAACCTCAAGTTGGGTCATAGAGAGTCATATATGACTGAACAACAACAATAATTCACTGTCCATTTGTACCGTCTCTGTCAGATTTTCATACTTATGAACAATTTCTACTAGGAGGCACACATAATTGCATGGTTTCTGGTCAATGGACCCACTTTATCCACTTATTTTTTTCATATATGAAATGTCAGGTCATTCTCTTTTTGAGTGGCTTTGGATCTCTTCTAAGACACCACAGTGCTTTGGGGCTCAATGATACCAGCACCTTTTTTTGTGCAGTTGGGAGAGGCTTGAGGATCTTGCCATCCACAGGAAATTCTTCTTCAATCTGGTCATAATAATGAACTTCCTTAAGTATTATGGTGAGTATCTTTGGGAAGCAAAACTTGCTACATGGTTTATATTTAGTCTGCATTTATGATCAGAGAGTCATTGAACACAATTATCTGTTTTATATTTTCATGTAGTCTTGAATATTTTCACGTATGAGTAGGAGACTGAGAGATACATAATTTGGCATCTAGATGTAGGAACTAGTCTCTGAGTATGTCTGTCAACATGTAAAGATTTTTAGGTAAAAAAATGTTTAATTAAATGTAGAAGAATGGGAAATGAGAGACAGATGGAGACAGAACATGAGATAGTTCACACAATGAGGAAGGGTGCTGAGGTAAGAAAGGGAGAACGATGCCATGGCTGCTCTGGAACCTGACACTTTGGGATGTCCTAAAGTTTGTAACTTGAAGCCTGATTGTAGAAATGTAGAAAATTTATATATGGAAAATATTAACTGTACTGAAAGGTCTGAATATACTGGTCAGCTGTCAAGGCTAGGCCCAGAAAAGAATAATGAGTCTTATCTGAGGACTGAAGAGACTTATAAACAGATAATCATCGGAACAGAACTGATTTTTCTTTTGGTCCACACCAATCCATTAAACCATCTACTAAAGACAAGAGCATCATAAAAGTAAATACCAATCAGCATCATAAGAGTAAATACCCATTCCGATGAAATCATAGATCTTGGGAGTTTTTAAGTAAATATTTGATTTATGTTTATTGTAGCAAACATACAAATTTCATTTCAAATGTGTTATACAAAAGAGCTGTATTATGGACTCTTTATATGTTATTAGACCTTTCTTTATAATCAATATATGATATACATAAAATATACATATTAGGAATTTTCATAATGAAGTCAATGGTACATAGGTTAAAGAGCAATGAAATTTGAGTTTAGTGAGAATTCTGAAAGAATCACAGAATTGACAGTTGGAAGAGACCTCAACCACAATTTTGTCTAACTCTTGCCTAAAAAGGAATCACCACTATGTAATATCCAGCAAATGGTCATATATCCTTTTCATAAAGATATTCATTCTACCTTTAGAGAGCTTCAATTGTTAGAAAGTTTTTTTCTGAACATTACATTTAAATTTACTGCCTTTAGTTCTTCCACTCTTTGTATAAACTCATACATAAGATTATACGTGTCTGCCTCATTTTGCTCTTCTGTGAAATGAAGGGTTGGGCTAAGTGATCTCTAGAATCTCTTTCTGTTTTAAGGTTCTATAACAGATGTTTAGGAAATTTTTACTATCTTAAATATTAAAGTGATTTATAATGGTTGCAGCTGTACTTTTATGACATATTGTTCATTATACCTAAGATTTATTCAATGTTAAATCCTCGGTCAAGGATATAAGCAACAATTATACCTTTGTTTCTATGGGGAAAATGTCATCTATTTTCATTACAATTTACTTTACAGTATATGTTTTGTTTTTGTTTATGTCTCTAGTGACTGATATGAATAGACAAGAGGGATAACTGCCAACTCAGTAGAATTAAAGTCCCACAGTTAGCCAGCAAGGAACATGTGGCTATTCTTATCCTAAAGTAGCACTGATGATAGGAACTGAGGGAGAAAAGGAGGTAGCTGGCTCTAGTGAAAATGAAATTCTCTATCCATAAAGCAAGAATCATTCCTGTCAGGGTGTCAATGAACTTTGACTACATGTCAACTTGGCCTAGACTCTCTGAACACTTTGTGAAATTAGTCTTCATTCAATTAATATGCAATTATTCATCCTATAGGTCCCTCACTAAAGTTCTCCCTGCTGCCACTTTGGACAATTTCAACTTGAGTGTACTATGTATTGATTAGTGTGCATATACTTTGGGGTCGAAGACTTTATGGGAATAGGTATAGAGTAGACATCCCAAGAAGCATATATTTGAAATCCCCTTGAAACTTTTAGGAATGCTAGGGACGTGTGTGAATCAACATCAAAGGGACTTGTGCTTTGAGGTAATGAAATAATTCTACTTTTAGCTACCAAGCAAGAAAACACAATCACTAATTATATTCTTAACAAAAAAAAAAAAAAGAGAAATGACTCACTATCTTCCACTCTATTTTCTTTTTATCTGATGAACATTTCAAGAGTTTTAGTTCCCTGTTGGTGTTGGGATGAGGTCAATGCGCTTTTTTCACTCTAATGGAAATAGTCAACTATAAGTATATTCCAGCTAAAGCTCATACGTGGGCTTAACTCCTGGCTGCCTCCTCTGTTTTATTTTTTTTCCTGAGTATAGGAAATATTGAATATTGAAACCAAATATTGAAACTGAGTTGGAAGAAAGTTTATGAATTCAATGCATCAGCAATCTTGGGTCCTCTAAGTTAGAACTGGTAAGTAACGAGGTGGGGTTTCTGCATTACAGAGGATGATTAGTGATAAAGGAATAAACTCAACCAATAGTCTGACTTTCCAAAAGACTTTGATCTGGAGGAAGTTGTTTGAATAGTTCAGAGAAATATGAAATGCTGATTTAAAAACTACTTTCTGCAGTTTCTGCAAACTGCTTTCTGTTTGGGTGGGTTTGACATATTAGCCTCCTGCGAGTACAAGAGGAATTGTAAATTAAGCATAACAAGTGAAATCCTGCATTGATCAGATTCAAAAGACTCCATTCAAATGTGTTTTCACTAGCCCTTGATGTGTGTACTTAATCTTTGAACACCCACCCATAATTCCAGTTTTTTAAATCTTACTCTAGAAACCCAAAAGTTCTTTCTAGATACTAATTTTTAACCAGATGTTCACTCTTCAGTGTTTCCTATTCTGCTGAATCACCTTCCTTCAACCGATGGGCAATGATGAAAATACCAGTGAGGATTCTCTAGTACTCAGTATTGCAGATTAAATTTCAGCTACCCCTTCCCAATTTGCATAATTCTTGTCTATATCTTTTTACAGAGAAACTATCTCATCCAGCAAATCATTGATCCCCTTAGTAAGTGGAAGAACATGGTCTCTGAGGACTACATATGTATCAAGTACATGCTAATTTGAATAATCTTCAAGAAAGTGATGGAAAGTTAGGAGCAATGTCTTCTCACAAAATAGTTTGAACATTGAAGGGAAAATAAGCTTAGTATAAGAACCATGATCTACCTGGAAGTACAATACATCAGTGAAATAGGTATTCCTCTTGTTTCCAAAGTTATGCATTTTGACATTTATAAACTAATTTATTTGAACCAGCAATAAAGGTGAAACTACCAAAGATGATCTGCCTCAAACACTTGCTAGTTTTGTGAAACTGAACAAGTCACTTATTCTGTATTTATTATCCACTGCCTAATATCCTCTATTCTTCATTTGTAAAATAGATATAATGATATCTGTTTCCCAGTGTTGTTGGGAGGATTAAATGATTCTCTCTCTCTCTCTCTCTCTCTCTCTCTCTCTCTCTCTCTCTCTCTCTCTCTCTCTCTTTCTCTCTCTCCCTCTCTCTCTCTCAATCTCTCTCTCTCTCTGAATTATATAGATATATACACTCATATATCTACATATGTATAAACATATATATATAGATATTTGTATACACACATATACACACAAATATATGCAACCTTAAAATTGTTTAATAATGCTAGGAGGAAGAGGAATATAACCATATTTGAACTCTAACTTCTCGGTAACTAATATGCTACATATCAAAGAAAAGTGGTAATGCTAGTTAAGACAATGAAGTATAGAAGAAGAGCTGAAATACATACACAGGAAATCTGTGCTAAAATTCATAAAATTAAACAACACATTCAGGCATTGATTTTTCCAAAATATAACAAAGATTTGAATCAAGTGATCATCCTCTTTTTCTTCAAGAAAAAGTGACCAAAATGACATCACCAACTATTAATCTATATGACTGTTTACTCAGCTTGGCAAAATCTTTATTACAGTAGTTTATGCAATCATTAAAGGTATTTTTTATGGAGATGAGAAAAAGCAAGTAGTTGCTGATGATTTTCTACAGCCAATCACATGTTCACACTTACACATTTAACAAACTTAAGGGATATACAATCTCACTATGTCTACTAATTGTTAATTACCCAAAAGCATTTGATTTGGCAGTACCAAATGCAGCCTTAATAGAGCTTCTCCAACAAGGAGTACATGTATATGTGTATGTATACATATACATACATGCATACATACATACATACATACACACATCCATGTGTATGCATCTTCTTATGTATTTCTATGTCTATGTGTATATATATTAGAGTATATAAGTTTACATGACCTATATAATAAAGGACATATGTTTACTTCAGATGTATTCATATCTACATGCATATATTAATGATCCCAATGAGTAACAACATCAAATATGGCAAAAAAAAAAGTGCCATAAATATACTGCACTTGCTGCTTCTTGGAACTATGGGTGAGAGTTTATTGCCAGGTGGACACCAGAGGTGTATGAGCAGCCCTGAAAAGGGCTATACACCACTAGGTAAAACATTCCTCAGATGGGCTAAATCAGATTGAGGATAACTAATGTCTCAAACCCATTGGTCAGTTAGGTGAATGTCTACCCCTAGCATGTGAAGAATTCCCCTGTGAAATGACTGGATGAGAACAATTTGTTTCTAAGGCCACAAGGGCAACTCAAGCAAACACTATGCCAAGTAATTAGAGCTTAGTCAAACATCAAAGGTACCATGGTCATCCATTGCAACCTGGAACATTGTCAGTTATCCTAACTTTTGTGTTGCTACTGGACTTCAATGATTCTGGAAGAGAAAGTGAGATTGATGACTTTGTGCAACTCTACTTCATTTTAATCCGGTTCATGCACATTGGATGTCATTGGTGATTTCATTAGTTCTCTTCCAAAATGATGGACAAACAAAAGATATTCCGCATTATACAAATAAAGGAAAGATACTCTATTAATGAAGTTTCTCTACATGCTTCCATTTAGAAATGACAGTGCTAATTGCATCAACATCTGAAACATTACTAAGCCTCTTCACTGATCAGCATAGAAATCATGCTAGTTATCTACAAAGGAAAAATAACACAGATGGTGGTTTCCTAACTAGCAGTAATTTTTACAGCTCCACTTCCAAAAAAAAAAAAAAAAGACTAACAAGAGCATACTGAAGATGAAAAGTGCAAGCCAGGTCATGGCTACTAGATGGGTGCCTTTAAAGTTGTTTTTCAGGAAACATTTATGGCTCAATGTGAAGTATCTGCTCCATAGTCCTACAAAGTTGCTTTGCCTATCAAAAGAGTATAATAGTAGCAGTGATTTAATTTCCCATGAGGATTCATTCTTCTAGAACTTTCCATAGTCTGTATCCCATCCTGTCTACCCCATACATACACTCTTTCAGCTTCCTTTTATATATTGTCATTCCCATTAGAAAATAAGTTCCTTGATGGCAGAGGCTATCTTTTCTTTTGTATTTCCAGCACTTAGCACAGTGACAGGCACATACTAGGTACTTGATAAATGTTTGTTGACGGACTATTATATATTTTAAATATAGTAGATATGACTTAACCTCTATTTTAAGCATTGCTTTTGTGGTAGATGAAATCAATCAATGATCAATAAACATTTATTAGACACCTACTATGTGTCAAGCACTGTGCTAAGCTATGAGTATACAAAGAGGCAAAAATCAGTCTCTGCCTCCAAGGAGCTTATAGTAGAATGGAAGAGACAACATGCAAACAAATATAGACAAAGTAAATTATATGCAGATGAACAGGAAATAATTGACAGAGGGAAGGCACTGGAATGAAGACTATTTAGGGACAGCTTCCTGTGGAAGGTGGAATTTTAATTGGTATTTATAGGAAGCCAGGGAGGCCTGTTGTCAGAGCAGAGGGAGAGCATTCCCGGCATGGGGAATAGGCAGAGAATATCCAAAGCTAAGAGACTGAGTATCTTGTTCATGGAAAGCCAGGAAGCCAGTGTCACTGGTCTAATTACCTGTCAGAGGTATAAAGTATAAGGAGACTAGAAAGGTAGGAGGGGGCATTTTGCATTTGTTTCTGGAGACAATAGGAAGCCACTGGAGTTTATTGGGGTTGGGGGGGTTTAATATGATTGGACCCTTGCTTTAGGAAAATAACTTTTATGACTGAATGGAGGGAAGAATAGAGAAGAGAATTGAGGCAGGTAGACCCACCTTCTGGCTTTTGTAATACTCAAGGCATGAGGTGATGATAGTCTGTCCTAGAGTGGTGGCAGTGTGAGAGGAGAGAAGGGGGCTTATTTGAGAGGTGTTGCAAAGGTGAAATCAATATGCCTTGGCAAGAGATCAGATGCAGGGGGGTGAGAGATAGCAGGGAATCCAGAATTACTACTATGTTTTGAGCTTGAGGGACTGGGAGGATGGTGTTACCTTCATAATTCAAACGAAAGTAGTTTAATTTTCTGACATGGCGCTCATAGACTGTTCAGGTGTCATAGGCATACAAAAATCAGATCAGTTCTAAAAAGTCATGCTTAACTCCATTACAAGTAAAGGGCAAGCAAAGCTTCGAGAGATATACAACTCTTGGCTTAGTAAGAAGGCAGATGAAATTTGGTTTTACACTGATAGTAATAATCCAAAGCATTTTCACATTGGTTTAAGAGCTATTTATGCACCAAACACATTGGGTGAATCTCAAATACTCGGTGCTGATGAAACCACTCTGATGAGTGATAAAGACATGATCCTGGAGAGATGGCTTGAACACTTCTACAATGTTCTAAGCAGACCATCATCAACCAATGTTAAAGCTATTGATCATATATCTCAGGTTGAAGTTAATCCCTCTCTAACTGTACTTCCAAATGAAGAAGTTTTGAATGTCATTAAGCTCCTCTTATGTGACAAAGTGCTTGGTGCTGATTCCATTCCAGCAGAAATCTACAAGACAGGGGATCCATTTCTTATACAAAAGCCAACAGAAATCTTCTGTATTATATGGCAAGAGGAGGTTATCCCCCTGGAGATCAAGAATACCTTAATAATTTATTCACAAAAAGGAAAAGCAAATAGGTTGTCCTGTGATAACTGCAGGGGTATCTCTGTCTTAGTCATTACTTGAAATATTCTTACCAGAGCCCTCCTCAATAGGCTGATCCTTCACCTTGGAAGATGGCCATCTACAAAAGAGACAGTGTGATTTTAGAAATGTCCAAGGTCAACATGGTGTTTGCTGCCCAACAGTTCTAGGTGAAATGGCAAGAGCAGAACAGTTGTCTACACACACAATGTTCATCCATTTGACCAAGGACTTTGATCCTGTCAGTTACAAGGGCCTGTGGCAGATCATGACAAAATTTAGGTCCCCAGAGAGGTCCATCAGTATTTTATTCCAGATTCATGATGGCATGCTTGCATGGGTTCTAGATAAAGGACAGTGTTCTTGTGCTTTTCCAGTAAACAATGGAGTGAAGCAGGGCTATGTTCTATACCAAGGGAAATAATATAGAAGGAGAAGAAAAAGGTGCCAAGGACAGAATCCTGTGGGATACCTATGGTCAGAAAATATGAACTGGAGGAAGATCTATCGAAGAAAACAGAGGAGTGGTCAGATAGCTAAGAGAACAAAAAATTTGTTGTCCTGAAAACCTAGCCCCCAAAAAAGAGTCTGGAGAGACCTAGGGGCAGAACCAAGATGGCAGAGAAGAGACAGTGACTCATCTGAGCTCTCCCCCAACCCCCTCCAAATACCTTTAAATAATGCCATAAAAGAATTCGCGAAGTGACAGAATCCACAAAAGGATGGACTAAAATAATTTTCCAGTCAGAGACAACTTAGAAGTTTTACAGGAAAGGACTATGCCACCTGAGTGAGAGTGGAACATAGGATAGTCTGTGTCAGTGCAGACCATTGGTATAATCTAAGGAGAAATGCATTTACTACTCTCCTGGGCTGCAGTCTGGTCTGTGAGTGAGCACAAGTACTCTTTTCTACCCTGGAACTATGATTGAGGGACCCTTCTCCACAATGGCACTAGCACACCAGAGTCTGCAGTCACAAGAGAAGGACCCTCAGTCACAGTTGCAGAATAGAAAAGTGTACTTGTGCTCACTCACAGACCAGATGGCATCCCAGAAGAGTAGCAAATGCATCTCTCCTTAGATCATACTACCTTGGAAGAACTGAAAACTTACAGGTTCTTAGAAGTATCTCTAAAAACAGCTATACAAAAGCTCTCAAGCATGAGACAGTGCACACTCCACCAGGGAAACAGAGCCCCACTTTAACAAAGAGCTAAAAGTCAAGAAAAGACTGGAAAAAATGAATAAAAACAAAAACAATTCTGACCATAGAAAGTTACTATGGTGACAAGGAAGACTGAAACATACACTCAGAGCAATACAACAAAGTTAAAGCTCCAACGTCCAAAGCCTCCAAGAAAAAATAGGAATTGGTCTCAGACCATGAAAAAGCTCAAGAAAAGATTTTAAAAATCAAGTAAGACAGGCAGAAGAAAAATTGGGAAGAGAAATGAAAGTCATGCAAGAAAATCATGAAAAATGAGTTAGCAGCTTGGTAAAGGAGAAGCACACTCACACATACACATATACACACTAAAACACAATACCGGAGAAAATGACATCTATGTCCAAAAAAATAAGACTAAGGGATGAAAAAGAGAAGTGTACTTGAAGAAAGGGAAAAGGAGTAGAATGGGGTATACTATCTTACATCAGAGGAAAGAAAAAGCTTTCATAGTGGAGAGGAAGATGGGGGAAGTGGAGAAGGGAGTAATTAAAACTCTTGTCAGAATTGACTCAAGAAGGGAATAACATACATACTCTATTGGGTATAGAAATTGATCTTGTTCTACAGGAAAGTAGGAAAGGAAGGGGATAAGGGAATGGGGCGGGGAAGTGTAGAAAGGAGGGCACATGAGGGGAGGTGGTTGTCTATATCGTTAAGGCAGAATTCATGACTTCAAAGATAACCATGAATATTCCTGAACGGTTCAGAATTGCAGGATATAAGGAATTCTCTAAGTAGAAGGCAGAGGAGTTAAGGCATTTATTGAAACTCAAAAGCAGCAGACCGATGGACCAGTGTCCCCAATTTGACATCCTGTCAAGAACCTTCCAAAACCAGTACGCCCATCTCACAATAGTGACCAGGAAGCCACAGGAAAAAAACAAAACAACAACATTATGGAAGCAAGCCAAGCCATATTGGTGCTTCCCCCCTGCCCCCAATGCCAGGGCCCTCCAGCAAGAAGTCTACCCACTGGCCTCAAGCCCCTGCTCAGCACTCTCTCATCTCCACAAGGGTCAGTCCTGCTTTTTTTGTAGTGCCTGCCGCTGTCACCACTGCTTCCACTGCAATCTGCAAGCTGTGTTCCAGCTAGCTGACTGCTTCCTCTCTCCTTCAGCTCTTAACTGCTCTCACCAACTGCCTCTTAGCTCTGCTCCAACCGTTTAGTAAGCTCCTCCCACCACAGGCTTCATGTCTTCACACGGACCAAAACTCAGGAGCCTACCATTGGCACCAGTCCTAGCCACTCCCCCCAGGACCGTTAGATACCTGCTCCCGAAGCCCAGTGAATGGATGGGAAAGATCTTCCTATTCACTGATTGCCTTTACGTTGTCGGAAGCAAAACACTTTTGAGGACGGACAGGGTGAAAGGAGATAAAGAATAGAATAAATGAGGGATAGGATGGAGGTAAATGCATTTAGCAATTATAACTGTGAAAAATATTTTGAAGCAAATGTCTCTGATAAAAGCCTTATTTCTCAAATGTATATAAAGAACTGAATCAAATTTATAGAAATAGAAGCCATCCCCAAACTGATAAACGATCAAGAGATATAAACAGTTTTCATAGAAGTAATCGAAACTATTGATAGTCATATGAGAAAGTGCTCTAAATCACTATTGGTTGGAGGAATGCAAATTGAAACAATTCTGAGGTACTACCTCATAGCTATTAGATTGGCTAATGGGACAGAAAAGGAGAATGACAAAACTGGAGAGAAGATGGGGAAAATGACATTAATGCACTGTTCATAGAGTTTTTGAACTGATTCCACCATTCTTTAGACTTACAGATGTTCCCAAAGTGTGTGATACTTCTCCCACAGTGTGCTGGACTGATCTAGAGGGCTGGTAGTAGCTTTGGGTGGAATTGCGGGGGGCGGGAGTATTGAATAAAAATAAGTGGGCAGTGGAAGCATAAGAAAAGAAGAGAATTTTGAAAAGAACTGTTCATACATGTTTCATCTGTTGTGTAATAGTGTTTCAGGCATAGTTATTAC
>JAQQSZ010013672.1:0-11705 GCA_028646595.1 Phalanger gymnotis
CCCAGGGCTGAATTCCAAGCCCCTGGGTTCCTGGTTGTCTAGTTCTGGGTGGCCCCTCCTGGCTTCTGCCAGAATCTGGATTGCAATGTAGGTGATTCTCCACCTTTTTGCTCACCTCAAAGCTCTCTGCTCTGGCTAGGGAAGGCAGGGAAAAAGCATACTCAGCATTTTGCTGCAAAGTTTCCATCTTGCCCCAGGGCTGGACTCCAAGCTCCTGGGTTCCAACTCCAGCTGGCCTCACTTGGCTTCTTCTGGAATGTAAGCCATTCTCCACCACTTCGATCCTCTCTCCAAAGTCAGCTCCAAGGCAGCTCAGGGCTTTCAGCTTTCCAAAGTTCCCATGCAGGCAGTCTTCTGCTGTCTGTATCAGCATTTCGGCAGCCGCTGTCTGCTTCTTCTTTCTCCTCACCAGTCCCTCCTGCCAAATCTGTAGGAAGGCTATTCTCCACTCCTGTTTCAAAACTCCATATACAATATAATCTCAAGACATTCACCCTTTCAGCAAAGTCCTCTGGGGCTAGGCTTATCAGCTTAAGCCCTGGGAAGAAGGGATTATCTCCTGCTCTGGGCCCCTGGGAAACCACGCCCAGCAGTTCCATCCTCGTTTTCTTTCAGGTCTTCCTTGCTCCTGAGGCTCCACAGAACCATAGCCACCCCACGTACAAACAGCAGTCCAAAAACAGGGAAACATTCAACCAACCCAGTACTCCAAAACGCCATGCTTTCCTGTTAAAGGCAGATCCTAACCACGACTACGCCATTTGTTTCCACAATCTGGCTAGCAGCTTCTGTGGGGGTGTAAGATCCACCCACAGCCAGCACCCAGAAAGCTGCCAGCGCGCCGCAAAAACACAGGTTCTTTTGATCTGCCTTAATAAGGAAAGCAAGGTGAAGGGGTTGGCAAGCTTACTTTAATTCAGCACACAAATATCATTCACTTAGTTCAGGGGGAAAAGCCAGCACACTGAACTTCAGCACAAAATACAAACAAATTACAAACATCAACAGACAGATCCAATACAATTCAGTTACCAACATCTAGGTTCAGCCTGGGAGCTCAGAACAAGGGCTGGCCCAGAGTCATACCCACCACCACTGCTCAGGCAAAGAGCTCCCAGGAGGAAGAGACCAACCTCTGGTTTTTATATCTTTGTCAGCGTCAGGGGTGAGTCACACATGTGACCTAAAATCCTCACAAATTGGCAGACTTAAACCCACGTGGTCTTAGAGCCTCTGCTGCCCCAGACCTGTAAACTAGGCCCTTCCTAGAGTTAGCCCCACCTTGGGCCCCACCTTAGTTGCCAATCCACACCCACATAGGTTTTACACCTAATAGAGATCTGGGCCTAGGGCTTAGCACTTAGTAAGATTCAATGAAATAGCTGAATTACTCAAAGCAAACAAAAGCCAAACTCTTCAAGGGCACTTGTTGAACTAAGTGCTAAGGAGCCCATTTTGCTTACCAACACACCTTTTAATAACTACATTGTTTGATATTACATTTATGGTGCTTACTAAATATATGATTGAATGGTTTTTAGAAAAGATTCCCTATTACAAAGATTCTGTCATCAACTAGAAAAACACATTTAAATTGTCGCTCAAGTCACACTATTATTTCCTGGCCTTAACCAGAATAACCCCATATCCTCAAGACTCATAATTATCCAGCACTGCTCCATCCATGCCCTTTCCACATAGATTCACTATTGGAGACCTCTAAAGGCAAAAAAGACTTTTACCAGAGTCTAGATCAGTTGAGCAGTTGTGAAATAAGGACAATAAATGGACTCACTACTAGTAGGTCTTTTTCCTGCCACCTATTATAGACTTCCTATGAAGCGATTCCAGGAGTAACTGAGTCATATCTAAATATGACTTGCAATTAACTGCTATTCTAATGAATGGTTTGCTCTTTTACTGCTAAACCTACCCCAGTAAATTTTCAGGCTATTTTGAGGCTAAAGCAACTTAGAGATCACAGAAAGAGGCAAGATAGCTAGTCATTCTCCTATAAGTTTTGTTTGGAAGTAATAGCAAATAAAGTCCAGAGCCTGTGGTCCTGACTAGGCATAGAATCATCAAAAATGGCTTTAAGCCACTAGCGGACCTCATAATAGCACTAGGAAAAGAATAAATTATTTTGGAACCAAATTGAAAGGGTGTAGAGGGGAGTCAAAAACCAATTAAAAGGCCTTTTTAATTTTGCCATGATAAAAGGCTGGGTACCCAAGAGTAGTTAGGGACTGTCTGCACAAGACACAGAAGAAAACAGTCCAAAAGGTACAAATCACTCCAGGCTTATTTTTAACCTAAGGCCTAAACTGGAGAAGGCAATGAACATCAACTAAGTTCAAAACTAAAAGTTCAGTAAAGCCTCCTGGTAATCAGGATTCAGCCATCTGAATATTCCTTAAACACATATGGAAATTATCCTTATAAAGAAGCACAGAATCTCAAAGTTGGAGAGGGCCACAAGGGGAGCCATTCTAGCCCTACCATTATTTAATCAAGAAATTTTCCTCTACATGTGTCACAACTAGACTCTGCTTAAAGACCCCTACTGAAAGGGAATGCACAATATCCCAAGGAAGCTCATCCACTTTTGGAAAGACCTAATTGTTAGGAAATTTCCCCTTCAATTAACTTTAAATCTGCCTCTCTGCAACTTCTACTTATTGCTTCTTCCTAAGCCCTCTACTGTTCTTCCTTCTAAGGCCAAGAAAAGCAAGTTTAATCCATCTTATGCACAACAGTACTTCAAATATTTGAAGACAGCTAGCTCATATCCCCTAAGTTTTCTCATCTCTAGGCTGAATATGCCTACTCCCTTCATTCACTACTATGGAATGATCTCCAGGCCTTTCATTATCCTGTTTACTCTCATTTATATGCTCCCTGGATAAGCAATGCCCTTTCTAAAAATTTAAACCTGAGAGATATTACAGATATGATTTGACCAGGTCAAAGTACAACAGTACTTGACATTTCCATCATTCTAAATATATTGCCTCTCTTAAATGCATTACTTTTGTCTCACATCACACTGCTAACTCATTTTGAAGAAACAGGCTAAAACCACCAAATTTTTCACACAAACATCTATTACTCATAGGTCCATTTTGCTTCCTCTCCTCCCCCTCATTTTCTTCAACTTCACCCCAGAGAGGGGCTATATTAATTCACAACAATTAAACAGCATGTTTCAACCCTATCCCTAACTCCAGACACTACCTATTTCTACCTACATGTCAAGGACCTGGGGGCAAAAGCAAATTGCTTCTTTTAACAATTTATAAACCCACTCTAAAAGAGTGGCAAGAAAAGAGTTATACTTAACATTTCCCCAAAGGAGCCCAATTAATTAAGGAAGAAAACTGTTTATACAAACCCTGGAATAAAAAATTATCTATCATAATCGAAAACAGAGCTCACTTAAAAGGAGACAGAAAGGTACACTTCAATAAAATGTTTATCTTTATGATGCCAAATTGAAAAAACCACGTCCACCCACTCTATTTTTCCATACCTACCATCTAAAGTCATCACAAGTTAAAAAGACTATATAATAAGTGCTGTGTTTACTTATCACCTGCTAAAACACTCAAAATATTTTAAAGAAATAAAATGGCAAGAAAATAAGGAATCAAGTAGCAAAAATTCACACAAACATTCAAAATGAGCACTCAAGGAAACAAAAACTATACCTTCCATCTTTTAAAAAGTAACTTTAGGGACAGCTAGGTAGCACAGTGAGTAGAACACCAGCCCTGGAGTCAGGAGGACCTGAGTTCAAATGCAGCCTCAGACACTTGACACATTTACTAGCTATGTGACTTTGGGCAAGTCACTTAACCCCAATTGCCCAGCCTTCCCCCCTCCCCGCCCCAAAAAAACAGCTTTGCTCTTATTGAGGGGACAAGGTGGGGAGCAAGGAGAAAAAGTTATACAACACCTAAAACTGCAAATCTTTTTACCCTCTATCAGAAAAATAATTCTAATTCATATAGAAAAACTGACTAAAAATTAACATAAAAAACATAAAATGAGTAAAAAAGAGTAGCAGAAAAGGCATTAAGTGCCATTGAAGTCAAAAATAATACTCTTCAGAGAGAATACGAGGAGATACAACCATGCAAAGGATTAAAAGTATGGTATGCAAAGGGAAGAAAAAAAGGGCCACCATTCAAGAAAGGTGTTTATTTTTGGATAACAGAACTGACAACACATGACTTAACCTTTAATCATACTTAGTGATTATCAATTTAAATTAAATTAACATTAATAGGAAATCATTTAACCTTTAGGTATGTTGAAAAATTATTGTTTAAAATTAAAGAGAAAGCCTTAAACACATTAAAAGTGCAGTAAGTACAGAAAATGAACAAAATTAACATAACATGTAAAAGCATGATTGCATAATACCAGAATAAATTATCACGACAGAAATTAAATATTTTTAAGAGACCCAAAACATGTTTCTGGTATACAAAGGCAGAAATTCACAATCTCAAGAGTGCAAACTTTCCCTAACAACAACATAATTTTCTTTGAGCATTAGGGTGATCTGTATAAACTATTTTAGAAGCCAGACTTACCGGGTACCATCTGCTTTCCAGCTTACTTTGTATGGATTCTGCTCAAGCAATTTAATATTTTGCTTGTCCATGGAAACAGGCTGGGCTCCAGGGAATCCAGACCTAAAAGAAAAAATTTATTATTATTTTATGGCAGGTATCAACAATGGATTTCTTAGAACAACCTTGCATGAGTTCCTTTCTTCTCAATGTCTTAACTCTGCTATGAGAATAATACGACAAGACTTTATCATGTTTAGGATTTTAGAGTACAAGTAATCAAGAATTCCAAATTGTGTCACTAAAATTAAAGGAGTAGTTATAAACAACTAATATCTGAGGGCTAAATATTAAAACAGGTTTGTTTATGAGTCTTCTGCCTTAGAAAAAAATTCAAATACTGGCTTACATTAGAAATAATAATGAATTTTAGTCCAGAGCCCATATGTTTATATCACATGTAGCCAATCTGGCAAATCAAGCAGTTTTGAAATTCTCTATTCAAAAGATGCCCAGAAGTAGTGAAATAGGGGCACTGAAAGTCAAGATTAAAGGTATACTAGCATGACACAATATGAAAATCAATGCTATTTATTGTTCTATCATTTTCATCTTTTAGTTACAATTATTTCTAGTTAATCTATTTGGTTTCTACAAAGCAATGACAACAGTTCTTAAGATAAACTCAGGAACCATGTTAAAAACTTAAGTTTTAACAAAGAAAATCCACTTCACCAATAACAGCTGCTACTACAATTATCTGTCACTGACAGCAGTGATGTTCAGAAATGGGTCCTGATTCTCTTTTCAAATGTAATCAATTTAAACCTAGAATAATTTTAAAGGTGGGGTGGCTGGGACACACTTGAAGATAACTAGCCCAGACTTCAGACTACATAGGATGTACGGCCATTAATTCCCCTCTTCCCATGTAAGGGATTGATGAAATCTTGTTCTTCCAGCTGCCCAAAACAGTAGGATTGGAATGGGAAACAACTATTAGTACTAGATACCAAGCTACAATATTAAATTCTTGGATTTTGCCCTGTAGGTGACGAAATTTTGCTTTAGTTGTCACGTTATTCTTTTCATTTCACCTAAGAGGCAAACTTTAGATATCAAATAATGTTATAACATTTTCATTTAAGTTCTTTTTAAGTGCTCTACATAAAAATGTAAACATCAATTGTAAAAAGAAAAAATTATTTCAATGCTTCCACTAATAAATGCTACAGAAATAAGAGGGGTAAAATACTTTAAAATGTCCATTACCCTTCCCAGCCACAGAAATGATGACACTTTTGCTGTATCTCTCCCAATTTTGGTTGAGTTGTTACTTGGGTTACACCTTTAACTGTCACACCTTCCAAGAATATGGCACCCTTTAGTTAAAAGAGAATAAAAATGATTAAAATTTAAAACAGAGATTCATAAAACAATAAAAAACTAATAGGTAATTTTGTCCAGATTTTGACCACTCCCCTGCACCTAGATCTAGACTGATTTGCTCTTTTTTTTAGAACTGTACATCCACATCCTTCAACTCTTACACATGAATTATAAAGAATACATTTATTTTTATATTTGCTTTGTGCTTTTCTATAAATACAGCTAGGTCCTAATTAGTGCAAACAATGAATCCCCATGAAACAGTACTTGTATTTGAATCTGTGCTATTCAAAGTTATGATTATGTAAAATATAGTAACTGGTTTTAGCCCAATGACAACATGTACTTTGAATTCAAATAACTTAATTTGAATTCAAACAATGTGATCACTTCTGTGGATTATTTGGCCCTAATCAGGACCTGGCTGTATTCAAAGTACTCTTGGAGCACTGCTATACATATTTGTAGAGTGGTCACTTGATGTAACAGCAGAGAAATCAGAACTAGACTCTTGGTTTTCTAAACATTTTTAAGCAGTTTATCAACTAAGAATTGAATAAAATGTCAATATGTTCCATATCAAGAGTACCTTGGACATATCATGGGAATAAAGTAGACAGAGAATCCTCTAATATCATACAAATGCTGAATGTTCCTAGAATCTAGATACTGAAAGGAAAGTCCATGTTTTGCCACAGTTAAGCTTCTGTTATCCAATAAGCAAGCTGGCATTAGTAAAAAAAAAAATCTATGAAACAAAACTAGCTTTAAATGTAATCAGGGAAATAAAAATGGAAGTTCATAGGAGCAAAAACTTCTTTGCAATGTTAACATCATTACCAATGCTTTGGCAAATTAAGAAATTGGGAGAAAAAGATATTCATAAATACTATCTACAAACCAAATGCTAACACAGGAAGTCTTCCCTGTACATTTTGGCTAACACTCTCTAATTCTCAATCACTGTTTATACAAACTAAACCTATCAACTACTTCATCTAAAATAAAATAAGTATACTTTAGAGTATTCATGAAAGAAAGGTCAGAGGAGTACCATAGCAAAAAGAAAAGGCCCTCTACCCTATAACTTCGTCTTATTAGTAAGATACTAATGCTAAGAGTTGCAACTTTTTAAACTGTATTTTATCATCATTTCCTTATATATGTATAGTATTCAAATAGTTCAACAAAAAATTTAAGAAAATAAAAATATATGAAAGATAAAACAAAAAAAAAGAAACTTTAAATGATTGCACTGGGGTTTATAAACTGACATTTACTGATTCTTTACATTCTTAAAAGATGTGTATATAAATTTTAACTCATCTTTCTGGCCTTTATTATCCTTTTTTGTTTCTCTAGTATTCATATAATGTTTTTTTTTTTTTTTACTGTTACTGACGTATCCTAACCACTTAGTTGTAGTCAATGTGTATATTGTTCTTTCGGTTCTGCTTCTCTATTGTTTCATGTGTCTTCGTATAATTCATTGAATCCTTTAAATTCATTATTTCTTATGTAGCACAAATAGTATTCCATTACATTACTTTTCCATACATTGCCCAACTTAAAAAATACTTACTTTGTTTGTTTTCTCCTGAACAGTGAATAATCAGTGAATTCCAAATGGGATATCAGTTATCATTTGATAAGTGATATTTTGCTTCTTAGGCACTCCTAAGATCTCATTATCAATGAAGTTCTGAAATTTAATGACAATCTCTTCTGGGTACATTGAATCTGGGTGGGTAGAACTCTAAAAGTATCCAGTAAATTTTATCAGTCTATAGACAATCCTTTGATATTACTAGTTCCAAGAAATTTTAACGGATTCCATAAAATATGATTTAAAATTATATTTTCATTTTTTTAGGAAATTCAAAGATCATTAAATCACCTCTCCTATGCCTTCTACATGGCCCCTCCTGGTCCACCTATCCTCCCCTAACTCCAACAACTGTGGCAGCTTTCCCCTCTCTAAATTTAACTGGTATCAAGTTTGTGTGTTTCTTGTACGTATCTATTTATGTATCTATCTGTCTCTCTCTTTACATGTATGTATGTGCATGTGTGTATATATGTATACATACATATATATATACACGTTGTTTTGCCAATTAGAATGTAAGCTCTTTGAGGGCAGAGAATAGTTTGTTTTTGTGTTTGCATCTCCAGAACTTAGCATAGGAACTTGGCACATATTAGGTGCTGAATAAGTGCCTGTTAATTTATGTCTTCTAGTCCTTGCTTATAAACTTTTCAATTCATTTTTCAAGTGAATTTCCCTTTGATACTTTTTTTCAATTTCTTCTACTGATCACTTTCAGCTTCAGAATTTTGCCACTGATTCCATTTCTTAATTCAAACCTTCCATCAAATTTTCAATGCTGACTTTTATTACCAATTTATTTTATAGCATTTTTCCTGATGGGGCTTTCTTTGTTGATACCAGGTCCTCTCTCATTTACCTATTTTTAACATCAAATTTCATGTGTTTTGTATTATATCTAGCTTTCTTTCTTGGGCCATTATTGAGATTAATCTGTTATTTTTCCCTGTTATGTTTCCAAGGTCCATATGCAGATGTAACAGAAAGCCAAGACTTTTCAAACCTGATGACTGCTTCTAGCCACTACTATTGATTCTTGAAAGAACAAATGAGAAGAAATCTGGGAAGAACCACTAAAGAACTATGAAGTTTTGGGAAGGAAACTGCAGGATTTAAGGACACATATGGTATTTTGTTCACTGATGCCAATTAAAAGGAAGGACTTTAGAAGAGAACAGCTGGCTTAAAAAATGGTGTTGAAGACCAGAATTTGACTTTTTTGAGCTATGACCTAAGAGAAAAGAAATAAAAGGCTTTTGGTCAAGGATTATGTATAACTAACAAAGGCTAGGAAAAATACATTTGCTTGGGGACTGACTGATCTAATCAAGAAGGTATTTTACACTAAATAAAGGAATAGGAAGAAAAAAATGTCTAGATACAAACCCTAAACTACCTGAGAGCAAGAAGAAAAACAGGAGTAGAAGTATTCAGTATTCCACAAGGAGCAACAAGGGAAATAGAAATGATACAATGAGTTCATATATACCTACAATACATGGATTATGGGTAATAAACGGTGAAATATGTAAAGTGTTTAAAAAGACTTAATAATTTTTTGACTGAACTAGAGATTTTAATGTGAAATGGTAAATATCATGACTGGAATAAAGAAATGGAAGGGTATACCTTACTCAAAGGAAAGAAGAGGTAGGGTAATACTATACATCAAGAAACTAACCTATCCGAAAATCCACAAACCTAAGTGAAAAGATATGAAGGAAGGCATTTAGACTACGATCAGAGGAGGGAGAAATAGAATATAATGTTAAAAATACACTACAGGCCACCAAGCCAAGTAAAAAAATTCAATGAGTTACAAATACCAAACACAAATCTGGCAAAGAAGATATAATTCTGAAAGAGGCATCAACTCTCTGAACAGCTGCTGTAAGTCTCTGCATTAAAAAAAAAAAGAGAGAGAGAACAAGTAATATTACTACTTTGATCTTCCAGAGGATCAAAGTAACATAGGGTACAGCTATTCTGGACTCGATTCTAATCAACAATGAAAAACTAACTCTTAAAGTAAAAATGAAAAGAACCTTGCTAGGCTATAGTATGCCTTCTCAATCTATATCTGTTAAAAAAAAGTGAGGATTATATGCAGCATAATGCACTAAACTTAAAGAAGATAAGTTCAGGAAAAAAAAAGATTTAGGATACAATGGCCTATATTCCCCAAATGATAAATATCAAAAGATATAAACAAGCAATTCACCAAGAAAGAAATGCATTATTAACAACCGTAAGAAAAAGTAGTCCTAATCAATAATAAAGAAATATAAATTAATACAACTCTGAGGCTCTACCTCACAATCAATAGATCAGCAAAGATGACAAAAAAGGAAAATAACAGATGTTGGACGGACTGCAAGAGAGATGGTATATTGACGCAATATTGGTAGAACTCTAAATTAGCACAGCCACTTTGGAAATAATTTGGAACTAGGCCCCAGTCATGATATTTACCAAACTATGCAAACCCTTTGAATGTGCAATTCCAAGATCAAACAAAGTGAAAAGGGGGCCATATGTACAAAAATTTGTATCAGCAATTTTGGTGGTGATAAAGAACAAAACACTAATGGAATACCCATCAAATGGCAGAATGGTTGAAGAAATTATAGTATATGAATATAATGAAATACTACTGAATGGAGTCGGAGAAATCTGAAAAGGCTTGTATGAGCTGATTGAGACCAAAGTGAACCCAAACCAGAATAATCTATATGGCAATATCATAAAGATAAACAACTGTGAAAGACTTAACATCTTTGATCAAGTGTAAGGTGTATGTTGCCCATATAGGTTTTCTGCATATCCGCATGGGTTCTGTCTAAATGCAACTTGCAGAGAGGCATGGATAGATATCTCTACAATCTTGCTCATTCTTCTCCAAGAGAGATTTTGATTCCTGCCTGGAGGAGAACAGAAGATTGGAGCCATGAGGTTGGCTGCTCTGCTATTCTCAGATAATGTGCCAGACTAAATTAATCACTTACTTTGTAGGTGATTAATAAATACTTGTTGAACTGAATTGAATCCTGTGAGGTAGGTAGTACAAGTATCACTGCCCTCCTTTTACAGATAAGGAAACTCAGGTTTCAACAAAGTCAAATGACTTGCCTGCAGCCTCTTGGCTAGTATCTGGAACAATATTTTAACATTTTCCTCCACTCCTACCTAACTACCCAGACACACAAACACCTGCACACACATAGATCAAAAACTGTTAATCTAGGAGAAATTATTTTTAGCTTCAAATTGCTTCCCTAGTCACCATGCCTTAAAGAAGAAAGGGTACCGCTCATATTGAAAGGCATGATTGCTTCCCTATGTCACCGTAGGGGAAATTTCTCAAAGTCTGTTAGGGTAGTTGAAGGGAATGTATACATACATACATACATACATTCACAATTAGCTCTGGGGATGCCAGACTAGGGACAAAACCAAAGACCAAGATGGTGATATAATAAGGAAGGTAAAGAATATCATACCTATTTAAGAATTGACAAAGAAGCAGTCAGGTGATGCAGTGAATGGAGCACCGGCCCTGGAGTCAGGAGGACCTGAGGTCAAATTTGACCTCAGATACTTGGCACTTACTACCTGTATGATCTTGGGCAAGTCACTTAACCCCAATTGCTTTGCCTTGCCCCCTCCAAAAGAACAAACAAACAAAAAAATTAACAAAGATATCTTTAACCGAGTCACAAAAACCGTACTCTTTGATTGATTCAACAGTATACCTTAATATTGTAATAGTGAAGAATAAAATGATTTGTTGAAATATACACACATAAGCACAAGCGTTATTTATAAGGAACTGGAAATAATCTAATGTCCAACAGTTGACGAGCAGCTGAATAAACTACCCTATGCCAACCTAATAAAGTTATTCAATTAAAAATGATTTTTAAAAAATAAGGAATGTGGGGGGTAGAGCCAAGATGGCAGCTGGAAAGCAGGGACTAGCATGAGCTCCCTACCAAGTCCCTCCAAAAACCTATAAAAAATGGCTCTGAACCAATTCTAGAACTGCAGAACCCACAAAGTGGCAGAGGGAAGCAGGGCTCCAGCCCAAGACAGCCTGGATGGTCTCTGAGTAACATCTGTCCTGCACGGAG
>JAQQSZ010013673.1:0-11705 GCA_028646595.1 Phalanger gymnotis
ATCTCCAAAACATACAGCTATCTAACCCCAGACCTGTGGAAGGAGACTGTGTTCACTAAGTCTCCCTATCAGGAATTCACCGATCATCTTGTGAAGACTCACACTCGAGTGTCTGTCCAGAAGACCCAGGCAGCTGCTGTGGCAACCATATAGATGCTTTTTGTAAACAAATAAATTGAACTATGCCTGCAAAAAAAAAAAAAGAGTACTGTTAATATTATTACATATAAGAAGTAAACAATTTGACCTTATTGAGTTTTAATGTTTACCTTATATTCCTCCTGAATCTTATACGTCAAATTTTCCCTTGAGTTCTGCTGTTTTTGTCACAAATACCTGAAAGTCTTTCAGTTCATTAAATATCTTTTTTTTTCATTCAGGATTATAATTAACTTTGCTTTACCCCTAATCATAACCCCAACTCTTTTGCCCTACAAAATATAGTATTCCAAGACCTAAGATCCTTCAACATAATAGCTGCTAGGTCTTTTGTAATCCTTTTTGTAGCTCCACGATATTTAAATTGGTTTTTTTCTTGTTGTTTCCAGTATTTTCTCCTTAACTTGGGAGCTTTGAAACTTGGCTATGATATTCCTGCAGGGATCTCTTTCAAGTGGCGATCAGTAGATTTTTTTTTTCTATTTCTACTTTGCCTTCTTGTTCTAGAATTTGAGGACAATTTTCTTTGATAATTTCTTGTAATACTGTATCAAGATTCTTTTTTTCTAATTGTAATATTCAGGCAGTTTGACTATTACATTATTTCTCCTCGATCTGGTCTTTAGATCAGTTGTTTTTCTGATGAAATGTTTTACATTCTCTTCTATTTGTTCATTCTTTTGATTTTGTTTTATTATTTCTTGGTGTCTTAGAATATCAATAGCTTCCCTTTGGTCAATTCCAGTTTTCAAGGAATTATTTTCTTCCTTAAGTTTTTGGTTCTCTATTTCAAGTTGGTTGACTTTCTTTTCAAAATTTTCACAGTTTCCATGGATTGCTCTTATTTTTTTTCCTAATTTTTCCTCCATCTCTCTTATTTGATTTTTAAAGTCCTTTATCAGTTCTTCCAAGAGCCCTTTTTATGCTTGGGATCATTTGATATTTCTCATTGAAAAATGAGTGGCTTTTTAAACTCCATTACTTTCTCTGAATATGAACCCAGATCTTCTCTATCCACATAGTAGCTATCTTTGGTTGGATTCTTTCTCCTTTGCTTACTCTTTTGTTTTGTGCTTCATTATTTTTTTTAGCAGCTATTAGTGTAATCCAGTTGTAGTCCCAAGATGTGGAGGATGCCCCAAGCCTCAGATCCTTCTTGCAGTTGTATTCTGAGGTTTGTCCCAGGGCTCAGTCTTGGGCTCTCCTCTCCACTCCTAAGTCACGGCTAGGGCCCCCAGCCACTTTTTTCCACAAATGATCTTGCTCTCTGCAGTCCCTCCAGTGGATGCAAACTACAGTTTTTCTCTCTGCCCTGGAACTGGAACCAGGGACCCTGCTCATCAGGTGTGTGCTAGCTCCTTTTCCCCTACACTAGCAGCTGCAGCCTGGGATGCCTCTGGTCAGCACAGCTGTGCTTGGCATCCTGGATGGTGGAAGGGCCTTCAATCTTCTCAGCAGTCCCTGAAACGAAAGTTTCTAAGGCTGGGGCTGCCTCCAAGCCCTAGCTGCCCTCAGGGCTTGTTTGTTGATTTCGAAGAGTGAGCCTGGAGGTGTTTGCCCTTCACTCAGACCAAACCTCAGCCCCTAGAAGTCTGGTCTTTCCTGGTGTCTTCTCAAGTTGTTTTAGGAGAACAATTGCTTTACCCTGACTTTTGTTTATTTCCATTACTCTGCTTTCCCTCTGGGGTGATGTTCTGGTTTTTTTTTTTTGGGGGGGGTTCATGGAGGAAATTTGGAGAGCTGAAAGTTTTCTGACTTACTCCTCCATCTTCCCAGAATCCTCTCCCAGCCACACTTTTTAGGAAACACATGAAGCACTAATTGCCTCTATAAAGTCAAGTACGCTATATATACCCTCGTGCACATTCTAAGTCTTCATACCAAGTCAATGGTAAAAATGCTGGAGAGAAAAGGACCAGTGACAGATTCCTTTTCTTTTTCTTTTATAGCTTTTACAAAGGAATATTTGCTTCAAAGGGATAATAACAAACTATAAACATATTGCACACAGGTGGGAGGTGTGATTTACCTCAGTCTCTGGGGAGGGGAAGGGAAATTAGGTTCATAGCTTAGCTTAGTTCCTATATAGCACTTTCCCAGTTTCAAGTCCAAAACCCCTCTTGGGCTCTAGTATCAGGCACCTTGCAAGGTTCCTCAAGGATTGCCAGGTAGGCTGACCTGGTGCAACATCCAACCTGGAATCCAGACTCCAAAATAGTTTGATTCTACGTCCAGTGAGGATTACTATCTTTACCTAGAAACTGAGGACAAACAAAATGGAACAGAAATAATATGGCTATCCTGACAATTTCTCCTGGCCATAAGACCTAAAGGAAAGAGGTGGGAAGGTATCCCCCTTCCAGCTCATTTCATGGCGGGTGAACTGTGTGTGATCTTCACCCTCTGGACCCAGCAGGAAAGAGAGTGAAACTGTCCCAGTCTGTCACTTTTAAAGATGTTTCTTGTTCTGGCTATGTAGCTCATTGAAAGAGAGTTACTCTTATCTACATGATATGGGGATGCAGAGAAATAGAGTGCCTCCATGTTAGGTGCGCTAGGTGTGCTCTAAGCCCCCATTACACATTTCCTCCTGTTCGAAATTTACCATTCCTTGCAAGTAAGCAGGAATATATTTTTCAACACAGGCCAAAGTCAGGTTCCTAGCACACTCAAGTAGACACCTCTCTCCAGGTTGATGTCATTCAACCAATTCCAAATCCACCTAACTGTGCTATTATTGTCTAGCTGATGTCTTTCCATCTTGTTCACAAGGATATTATGAGATGCTTTTCTTCTTTTTAAAAAATGGATTTTTTTATATCATCATTATTTCCAACTGTATCTACATCTCTTCCTGATCCATTGAGCCAGTACCCTGACCTCTATTATAACAAAGGAAAAAGAAAGAAAAAAAACCAGTTCATTAAAACTCACCAATCAACCACGTTTGACAGTATATGCAATAATCTCCACTCACGCATCCCACTTGGACAAGGGAGGTGAATTTTCTCAACTCTTCTGCAGAGGCAGGAGTGGTCACTGCTAACAGTACAATGTTCAATTTCATTTTTTGTGGTTTTTTTTTCTATTGCTGTTTTTTTTAGTTATTGTGTATATTGTTGTCCTGGTTCTTTTTATCTCATTTTGCATGATTCCTTTCCAGGATGCAGTGCTGATTCATCTCCACAGGCCTTTTTCTACCATCCACTTTTCATTGCCTTTTATGTGTTGTCTTCCCCCTTTAGAATGTGGGGATCACATAAGATAGTATTTATAAAGTTTTTGCAACAGTTCCTGACACTTAGTAGATATTTATAAACATTTGTTCTCATCCTTAGTCTTAAAGCAGGGCTGTCCCAAACATAGCCCCCATGAGGCCCACCTGTGTCCACCACAAGCACAGAGATTGACACAAATGCTTTAGTTAAGGCATTTGTGTTAATTTCCACGCCTGCAATAAACACAGGCCAGGCCGCATCACACTTTGGACAGCCCTGGTCTTAGAGAATTGCCTAGGAAGACCTGAGTTCAAATACAGCCTCAGACACCTACTAGCCATGTGGCGTTGGGCAATTTATTTAACCTCTGTTAGTCTTGGTTTCCTCAAATATAAAACAGGAGTAATCATAGCGCTTTTCTTCCAAGGACAATGTGAGGACACATAGCACTTTTCCTCCCAGGACAGTTGTGAGGATAAATAAAACAATGCTTGTGAAGCACTTTGCAAACCTTAAAATACTATATAAATGCTCACTGCTGTTGTTGTTGTTGTATTATTATTATGTTATTGAGGCCAGGGACTGTCTTTCTTTTTACTTGTATTTATATTCCTTGGACTTAGCAGAGTTCCTGACATATATTTTCTTTTTTGTTCTTTTTTTGGGCAGGGTAATTGGGGTTAAGTGACTTGCCCAAGATCACACAGCTAGTACATGTGTCAAGTGTCTGAGGCCAAATTTGAACTCAGGCCCTCCTGACTTCAAGGCCGGTGTTCTACTCACTGCGCCACCTAGCTGCCCCCATGACATATGTTGTTATTCAGTCATTCCTGTCCCTCCATGACCCCATTTGTGGTCTGCCATTTCCTTCGCCAGCTCATTTTATGAACAAGGAAACTGAGGCAAACAGGGTTAAGTGATTTGCCCAGAGAGTCCACTGTCTGGATTTAGACTATCTTCCTGACTCTAGGCCTAGTAGTCTATCCACAACTCCGCCTAGCTGTCCCATATACTTGCCCCACCCTAACATAATGCATTTATCCTCACAAATATCCTGGGAAGTAGGTGCTACCATTACCCTCATCTTACAGCTGGCTAGTAAGTATTTGAGACTGTATTTGAACTCGGGCCTTCTTGACTCCAGACCCAGCGCTGTATCCACTTTGCCACCTAGCTGCCAGGTATATCTGTTTTTAGAGGCAGCATGATATAGTGGATAGAGGCTGACTGTTGAGTGGAGAAGACCTAGATTCAGGTTCTGTCTCTGACATAAAACCCAGTTCCTATAATCTCATACTAATTCTATTCCTTAGAGCAAGCAGATTGACCTCTCAGTGCCCTAGGCAATTCTCTAAGACTAGAGAATGGGACAAATACTTATGAAATATCTACTAAGTGCCAGTCACTGGACTTCATTTATCCCAACGTTGAACTCGAATGAAGGAAGGTGCTGGAATTTTAGTTGTGCCCACACCTTTAACAGGTGGTCATTGTATTGATCAGCAATCTTTCAGAGTTGTTTGCCTTCACGATATTGCTGTTCTTGATAAATCATTGTCTAGGTTCTGCTCACTTCATTCTTCACCATTTCATACATGTCTTCCCAGGTTCCTCTGAAGCCTTCCTCATTTCTTATACCATAGCAATATTCTGTTACATTCATATATCATACTTTGTTAGCTATTCCCCAATCGATGGGTACCTCATTAATTGCTGTTTCTTTGCTACCACCAAAGGAGATGTTATAAACATGTTTGTACATATAGGTCCTTTCCTCTTTGATCACTTTGGGGGTGTAAACTTAGTAGTAGCTGGGCCAAAGAGTAATTCATGGTTAAAAACTTTTTGGGTATGTTTCCAAATTGTTTTTTAGAATGGCTGAACCAATTCACAGCTCCAGGAATAATGAATGAATGTGCCTGCTTTCCCACAGCCCTTCCAAAATTTGTCATTTTTCGTTCGTTAGATTTGGTGATCTGACCGGTATGAGGTAGAATCTCCAAGTTGCTTTAATTTGCGTTTCTCTAATAATTAGAGATTTGGGGTGTTTATTCATATGGCAACTGATCACTGGAATTTCTTTTCTTAGAAAACTGTCTGTTCCTATCCTTTTGCTATATGTCAATTGAGGAAGAGCTCTATTCTTATAAATTTGAATGAGTTCCGTGTACATTTTGTGAAGGACAGCCATAATAGAGAAACTTAGGCAAACCCTTTTCATTTATGTAATCAAAAATAGCCATTCTCTATATTCTGTGAGCCTCTCCCTCTTTTGGCCAATTTTTTTTTTCAAGTCTTTCCAAGTCAAAAGAAATTCTGTCTCAGATATAAAAGTAATTAGGGGTGAATCCATATGATAAGAAGACAGAAACACCAAACAAAGAAAAAAAAAGCGTGAAATAATATTGGAGGATTTATGTACTTAGAACTCTCATTCATCATTCCTCCACCTCTGAAGAGGTCAGGGAACTATATGCTTTTAGGAGTGCCCGAGACCCCAAAATACAGTTTCCGGGTCCTGCTTGAATGAATTCGACTCAAGCCTTCTTACAGCCAAAGAAAGACAAAGTTTATTATAGAAATCTCACCCTTTATGAAACTTATATACACAAAGATTGTAGGAGGGACCTAGAGTGGCCCTGGGGTGATGGGAGGAGGGAATTAGGGAGGGTCTTGAGGAGCTTGATGGGACTGGGGTGAGGTCAGACTCCAGGAACCAAGAGAATAGGATTAAGGGCGGGAAGTAGCTGAAGGCTACCTGGAGATAACAGACAATGTAGGCCTAGGCTAGTTTAAGGGTAACAGATTTGGGCATAGACACTTTGACAAGATCAAGGGTGGAAGCTAGCCAGACAATGGAGGGCTAGGTTAGGTTAAGAGTAACCTAGCCTAAGATTTGGGCCTAGCAATAATGAAAGACTTATGGCCTCAGGCAAAGGCCTCATCTAGTGGGAAGATTCAAGGGGAGTTCAAGGGGGCTCCCACAGTCTAAACCTCATCACCTCCACCACCAAACCCATTCCCAACCTACTCTATGAACCTGCCTAAGACAGTGGAGCAATCTGGCAGGCTTGTACTTCAAAGGCTTCCTTGTCTTGCATTCCCCACCCCTTATAATTCCCCATTTGCCCCACTAAAGCCAGCAAGCAATGATTCTTTATAGCCATGGGAAGGAAAAGGAAAACAACTGGACAGGAGAAGTTCAAGATTAGGAAGAGAGAGGATGCTTGCGGAGGCAATCAATGGGAGGGAATTAAGCTATCCTCACCATTGGTACTCATCAAAAATAGAAAAAGTGGAGCAGACAGGTACAACAATATTGAGAAACAACTGAATTCAATCAATAACCTAATTATTAAGGGTGAGCCCAGCTCAGGCCTCTGGTGTTAGTTCAAGTTTGATGCTGGACTGAATAGAGGTGAAATGAAGCACTTGTAGGTCATTGAACAGTTAGTAAAAGGAGGTTTACTTAAGCCCTCACATAAAGTGAAGCAGCTAGGATAGAGTGCTGGGCCTGGAGGCAGGATCAGACTCAAGTTCAAATCCTGCCTCAAACCCTTACTAACTGTATGACCCTGGACAAGTCACATAATCTCTGTTTGCCTTAATCCATGGGAAGAGGAGATGGCAAACCCCCCCAGTATCTGTGCCAAGAAAACCCCAGGGACAGTATGGTCCATGGGGGTTACAAAGAGTCAGACAAGACTGAAGGACAACAACATAGAAAATATATTCAACCAGCATTTGGTAGCACTCAGCTTAGGTAGATATATACTACTTCTCCTCCCCTACTTATCTTCATATGGAAATATGTGGTAAATCAAAGGGTCTTAGAAGGTTTGAAGGAAACAAACATTTATTAAGTTCCTACTGAGTGCCTGACATGGTGTTAATTTTACAACTATGATCTCATTTGATCTTTGCAATAGCCCTGGGAAGTAGATGCTTTTATTATCCTCATTTCACAGTTGAAGAAACTGAGGCAGAGGTTAAGTGACTTGCTCAGGGTCATACAACTAGTAGCGTTTGAGGCCAGATTTGAATTCACGTATTATTTATTCCAGGCTCGGGGCTTTCTCCACTATGCTTCATAGTCTGTAGGCCCTAACCCCATGGGGGTGGTGTGAGGGAGGAGAGAGAGAGAGAGATTTGTATGCCCTCAGGTGACCAGAAAGCCACTTCAGTGTGGTCAAAAGAGGATATCAGAAAGCTGCAAGGCAGACGCAGCTTGAGCCCTGATAGTCCCACCTCCAAGCTAACCAATGTTAAAGGAGGGGAGAGCAGCAAAGAACCCTGGCGGATAGTGGGCCTATTACATCAGTATTCTCTAAAGTCAATGACAGAAAGTACTTGGAGAAGGATTTCCCATCTGACAAAATTTTGAGACAAACTGGAAAGTGGTTTGGTAGAAAATAGGTTTACAGACTAAATTCTTACATACCAAAATAAACTGAAAATAAATATATGACCCGATTATACATTATAAATTATATATAAATACATATAAAATATATTATAAAATTATAAATAAAAAATAGGAGTAGCTTCCTCAACTATGGCTAGGGGGGAATTATTAAGCAAACAAAACAGATCACTCTGATGTTAACAAAAGTTATAGCAATTAGGTGGATAGAACCCTGGGGATGGAGACAGGAAGACCTGAGTTCAAATGTGACCTCAGACACTTGCTAGTTCATGTGACCCATGGCAAGTCACGTAACCTCTGTTTTCCTTGATATACTAGAAAAAGAAATGGCAAACTACTCCAGCCAAGAAAACCCCATGGACAATATTGATGTGCTATGACTTACGGAGTCACAAAGAGACTGAACAATGGCAACAATTTTAAAAAGATTTTACAGGATGAAATCAATGCAGCTGGGATAATAAAGGAAATCATCAATTGGAGAAAAGGAGTCTTGCTTGCATTTTTTGCAGCGTGCTGGACAGAAGGTGAAAGATTGGTAAGCAAGAGAACTAGTTACTCTCCCTTAGCTTCTCCCCACCTTAGTATGAGGGTTCTGCTTCTTTCCAGCTCCTCCCTCCAGGCATAAGCTTTCTTTTTAATTAATGTCCTCAGCCCCAGCTCTGGGGGATGAATTATCTTCCAGACCTCCTAGAAGAGAACAAAGGGAAATCTGAAGGGCCTCAGACAACTGCCTCCAAAAGGTTATTTTAGCTCATTTGCAAACTTCCTCAAAAAAGAACTGCTAGACTCCTAGTCTCCTAGTGCCTGAATATTGGTCTAGATTCATTTCTCTGCTTTTGGGATGTTATTAAAATAAAAATCAACAAAGTCTCTTTTGTTGCTCCAAGCTCCCAAATTAACCTGGGAATGCCTCTCAGCCCCACTAAAATTTCTCTCCTTTGTGGTTACTATCCATTACTTTTATCTCAGGTACGTTTAACACCTGAGGGCAAACACAAAACAGCACTACAATGAATGACCTTGTTATCTTAGCAAAACTTTTTTTTTAAACAAGTGGCAAAACAGAAAGCAAAATTCTGTCTCTGTCTGTCCTGTCTCTTGCATTCCTAAAGTCTAGACCATTTCAGTCAATGGGAATGTGGATTTTTCTCCTGACTAGAAGGCATCCATCTCCAACATATTTCAACTCCTTGACAACCCCCAAGGGGGCACTACTCATTAAAGATCTCTGATGAGGGTCTGACAGCCAAGACACATAGGAAATTAACACAAACATGTACAACTAAGAGCCATTCCTTAGTGAATAGTCAAAGGATTTGAATAATTGGTTTTCAAAAGAATTGCAAACTATTAACTATCTGAAAGATTACTACACATTCCTAATAAGAGAAATGTTGAGAGGTAGAGGACTATGGGCGTGGAATATTGCTTTTACTATTGAGATACAATCTACATTGGTTAATTTTGCTGAACCGCCATTTTTCTCTTCCTTTTAAAATCTTTGTTACAAGAGAAAACTTGTAGAGGAGAGGCAGGAGGGTTATATTCAGAAATGAATGTGACAATGTAAAAAAAGTATCAACAAAAATAAGATGCAATTTTAAAAAAGAAAAATGCAAAACAACTCTCAGGTTTCACTTACACTCAGCAAATAGCTATAAAAAGATGGAAATCAGTGGTGTAGGAAGGGCTGCAGGGAGATAGGCAGCTCTGTTTTCTCACTTATTTGATTCCTACCTTTCTCCCGATCTATGCTGCCTTTTCTGGCTTTCTTTTCCTTTCTTTCTCAGTCTGGACCTAGAATTCATCAATTCAAAGTTGTCCTTACTTCTACTTTGTCTCTTGGACCTTCTCCCAAGGATCTCTTAACAGTCTTTACCTAAGGATAAACACTATTCACTTCTGCTGCTAGGGAAAGTTATGAAACATAATCATTTGGTCTGCAAGTTCATGCTTTGTAACCTCAGCTGAGCTTTCACTGGTGCTCTTTTCAGGTTCTACGTTGTTGTCCTTCAGTCTTGTCTGACTCTTTGTAACCCCCACCTTTGCCTTTCTGGTCTAAAGAAATCCTAATTTTTTTGAGATTATATCTCCCTTTCTCACCCAGTCTGGAAGTAGAGTGGCCATTCATGGGCTAAATCCCACTACTGATCAACACAGGTGCTTTGATTTACTCTGTTTTATTTCCTACCTGGGCAGATTCATCCCTCCTTAGGCTGTCTGGTGACCCCTAAATCCCCAGAGGCTCACTATAATGGTGTCAGACTTAGTGTAGATACCTAATCTGTTTAGCGAGCTGCAGCTCAGAACACCAGAGCTCCAATAATCTACCCGTGTCAGCCTTTCCAATAGTAGAGACTATAGGAGTGTACCACCATTCCCACTAAATCAATAGTCGATAAACATTTATTAAGTCCCTATTAATGTGCCAGGCATAGGGAATACAAAGAAAGATATAACACAGTCCTTGACCCCAAGGAGCTCATAATCTAATGGGAGGAATATAACATAAAAAGCTGAAAAGAAGGGAAGGAGAGGAAAGGAGGAGGAGAAAGTACCCTATCTGAGGGGCATAATGAAGTCTTGCAAATGATCTGAGAAGGTTTGAGTTACAGAGTTGATTTCATCTTGCAGAATGACAAGTTTCCAGAAGTCATAAAACCTAGGTCAGCCAGGTAGGAAATGAGGAGGTGAATTCCCCTAGTGACCTTCTCAAGTGGTTGTTTGTCCTCCATTTTGAAGAGGACCAAGGATATCCTGGGGTGATGTCTTGACTCCTGTGTGAACTGGATCTAAATGAAGGAGAGTTGCACAAAGTTCTCAGCTTCACTCTCTCTTCCAGTCATTGAAGTACCATGGCAAGACAAAACTCATCATAACTGGCGGATAGGCCAGGATGTAGTGGATGACCTTGGTGTCTTTGATGTCTAATCAAGCTCTAAGAACTCCATAGCACCTGCTTCAGCCACCTTCATGTCTGCTGGAACAAATTGTTCCCATCTGCCCAATCTGGGAGAAATCTTCAAATAGACAACCCCCCCCTCCCCCTCCCCCTCCCCTTATTCACTTGTGGGTTTGATATCCCTCAGTTATCCTCAACCTGGTTTAGCCCATCTGCCAAGATGGCTTATTGGGGTGTGTGTGGGTAAGGCAAAATGGGCTCCTTAGCACTTCAGGAGTTTGGCTTTTGTTTACTTTGAGTGAAAGGCACTTCAGGAGTTTTGGCTTTTGTTTACTTTGAGTGAAAGTACTTTCAGCTGCTAAGTGCTAAGCCCCAGGCCCAAAGCCCTATCAGGTGTGAAACCTGTGTGGGTGTAGATTAATGACTTAAGAGGGGCCAACTCTGGAACCAATGGTCTCTGGTCGTTGAGGGGGGGCTCGAGAACGCCAGAGGCTCGGCTGCTAGGAAAGGTGAGCCAAGGTACAACTACAGCGGAAGTGGAAGCCGAAACAGGAAGCTGTGGAAGCAGAGCCGACCCAACCATGTGTAGACCCAGGAGTGCAAGCAAGGACTTGAGGCCAGTAAATATGATTTGGCTAAATACTATCTTATTTTTCTGTGGCCTCCTGGTTACTCTCGTGAGGTGGGCTTTCTGGGCCTGGAGTCTTTTTGTCAAGATGTGGGAATGGGGAGGCTGGTTCGCGGGTCTGCTGCTGTGGGGCCTAAATAAATGTTTTGCTGCTTTCTACTTAGAGAGTCTCTCATACCTTGCGATTTCGAACCATTCAAACCTATACATGATTATATTTGAGATTATAAATTCAGCCTTCCTACTACAGGGTGTGGCCATTGTCTATACTACAGCTACTTAGAGCCACAGGTGAGAGTTGAATGCGAGGTAGACACCAAAGGAGGATGAGCAGCCCTGAAAAGGGCTCAGCAAGCCCTCATACCAGAG
>JAQQSZ010013674.1:0-11705 GCA_028646595.1 Phalanger gymnotis
AATACTTATTTAGAGGAAATCCAAAGACTAAGACAGAACTTCCTCATTCTTGAACAGTTTCAGGCTTATCAAATTTAAAAATTTTGGCGTGGAATAAAAATTAAAAGGTGTCCAAGAGAGAGTCACAATAGCATACTAAAATAATCAAGGAGAAAAGGCTGTGATATTAGCATTCTGATAGCTTATTTGCTAAACACCCTGCTTCTCATTCATATACTTGGGGACAGGGGGATGTCACTTCAGTCAGTTGGCTGAATATATTTCAATATATGTGTTTGTATTTGGAAGCTAATGCATAAAACTCAAGATGAGAAGGAGAGTCTTATGAATGATGTTATCAGAATCACTCTGGACTATCACTGAACATCTGCTCTTCCTCACAATCCCGCTAGATATAGACCCTTTGGTGTTTTAGTCTTTAGAAGATAAACAACCAGGAATGATAATATTTGGTTTTGTTTTTAAAAATGAACAAAACAGATTCCCTTGTTTGAGGATTGTGCCCCTTCCCTCCAATTACTCTACAAAATTATTTCCTTTGAATTAAGTCATCAACCTGCCTTTGTCAAACTATCTTTCCAGGTTGATTTCACATTATTCCCCTTTATGTATACTATCTGTAGCCAGTCTGGCTTAATTGCTGTTCCCCAAACAATACATCTCCCACCTCTGTGCCTTTGCATAGGCTCCCTTATGCCTAGAATGATCTCGGATCTCTGCCTCTTGGTATCCCTTGTTCCATTTGTATAACTGTCTATGTTCTATCTCCTATGAGAGAGGCCTTTCATGATTCCTTCATGTATTAGTACTACCTCCACAAGGGAAATTTGCTTTGATTATCTTTTGTGGTCTTTCATTTGAGTACATGCTGTGTTCCCCTGGTAGACTATAAACACCCAGAGGGTAGGAAGTCTTTTTTTTTCTTCTTTTGTTCTCCTAGTGCCTATCACAAAGCCTGGCACTTAGCAGATGATTAATAAATGATTATTGAATTTAATCCAGTTGAACTTCCACTAAAGCCAGGTGCTTCCCCATGGAGTAGTGACCCTGGGTTCTCAACTCCATAAACATTCATTAATTACTACTACAAATAAGGTGAGACAAATTTAATTTAAAGAACATTTATCGTGCCAGACAGGTTTCCTAGTTCTGGAAGCTTCCTTCTTACTGAAAAGGCTTTTGTGATTACTGATCCAGTGTTGGACTTTGGCTCTTGCCCCAGGCTTAGAATGGCTAAGTGATAAGAGGTTCAAATTGAAGACACCAGCCACAGGTTTACTATTTTTGAGAAAGCGGAGGTGGGCAGCAAATCATGGAACTATCTATGAAGAGAAGATCTGAATCAGTGAAGAGAGTCGGCATGTTGATGAAACAACAATTATTGTCATAAACTAAAGAATATTTTTCAAATTCCTACTGTGCATCAAGTCCTACTTACTTTGTAGACATAATTTAAAGGAAGATTCCAAAGGGGTGCTGAATTTTATCCTTTGATTGTAAGGTACAGATTGAGCTTCAGAGGTTATGTCTGGCTGTGAGCTTTTCCTTTTTTAAAAAAGTTATTGATGCATTTCATTTTTATACCACCTTCCTTTACCAACATATCCCTTTCCTGTGCCCAGAAAGAAATCCCTAAAGATAACTGAAAGGAAGAAAAAAAGCGGTTCAGCAAAACTAACTTAAACTTGATTTAAAATGAATCTTATAATATATACAATGCTCCATTCCCATAGTCCTCCACCTCTGCCATGAAGGTAAGGAGGCAGAGGTGTGCCAGTAAATGTTTAACAACTGGCTCCATGGAGAAAAGATATATATATATATATACACATATACGCTCATATGCAAGAGACATTTTTATATATAATCTCAATTATTAGCATCTTTTTTTTACCATTTTTTGAAGTCTAGAAATCAACAAAATAATAAAGCAATCCCTGATTTATAGTATTTGCCAAATTATGAGATGTAAATGTTCCCAATGAAATTTAACAATCCAGGATCCAGAACACCTCTGTGGGGAGGAACATTTGATCATCTTGTATCTGCAGGCCAAGACTAATCATTATAATTAAACAATGTTAAAACTTATTTTTAAAGAAAGAAAATCATTCCAATTACAATGCTATTATCATTGTGTTTGTTGCAGCTGTCTTTCTATGAAAGAACAGACTAACTATTGTCTCTAATTTTGAAAACTATTAAATGATTGTATGGCTAATTTTGTATTGTTATTGTTGACTTCAATATCTGATGCACAGTATAGTTCATTCTATGGGATGTGGTCATTAATAGGACCTTTAAAAGGAGAGCTGACCAGGCTACACTCTATTTTGGTAAATTATTTGTAGTCTATGGCTTAGTTTCCACAAAGCCAAAAGTAGAGAGCTGTCTTTACCCATCTAAATGCTTTGCATGTTGCCATTTATCCCTATGGGACTTTTGTATGCAAAAATCTGGTTGTGGATTGATTTTTTTTCCCAGTTGCTATACCCAGGTATAGACAGTACATATCATTGCTGTGTTCTTTTCAATATTTAATGTACCTTGATTAGGTACAACAGTAAAATATATTAAAGAATATTGAATCTCTTTTAACAGGGAGTTAATTTTATGTGAAGGATAAACTTTTCCATCACAATATAAAGATTAACCCTTAAGCCCCTATAGCAAGAGTGTTCATTAAGTTCACATATGCATGACATATTAGAGAATTTTATTTCATTTCATTATTTTATTTTATTTTTTTATTTCATTTCATTACATTTTTTGACCGTGTCTGTGATTTCATTAGCAGAAGGAGCTCATGGGCACAGGAATCATTATTCTATTGCAGATAAGACCTTCTCAGAAGGGAGAGCTAGATGGCACAGTGGATAGAGAGCTGGGCCTAGAGTCAGGAAAGACCTGAGTTCAAGTATGCCCTCAGAAACTTCCTAGCTGTGTGACCTTGGCCAAGTCACCTACCCATTTGCCTCAGTTTTCTCATGTAAAATGAGGTGGAGAAGGAAAAGGCAAACCACCCCAGTATCTTTGCCAAGAAAACCCCAAATGGGATAATGAAAAATTAAATGACTGAAACCTTGAACTGTCACTGAAGCTTATAATCTTTAAAGAATAGAGGGAACCTGAGAAGTTAAGTGCTCTGTAGTGCTGCTGATCAAAAGGGCACTTAGTTATTTTTAATTAAGTGGTTATTTAGGAAACAGCATATTGAGATAAGGATCCCACAACAGCTATTTGTTATACACTTAGTTTGACTTCAGAGGTAACAGCCATCATGTTTCAGAGGCAGTATCTGAACCTGTACCTTTTTCTTGTTTTAAATTGCTTTTATTTATTCTGTTAAATATTTCCCAATTGCATTAAAATAATTTTTAATAATAATTTTTTTTAAATTTTGAGTTCCAAATTCTCTCCCTATCTCCTGTTTCTTTCTCTCCACCTTAAGATAGCAAGGCAGTTTGATTTTGATTATACAAGTGAGTTCATGACAAACATATTTCTATGTTGCATGCTGCATTTCCATGTTGCAAAAGAAAACACAAATAAAATAAAACAATAAAAATTAAGAAAGAAAAAAATAAAGTATGCTTCCATCTCTATTCTGAGTTCTTCATTTCTCTCTCTGGAGAAAGATAAAAATAAAGTATGCCCCAATCTCTATTCTGAGATCTTCATATCTCTCTCTGGAAGTAGATAGCATTTTTGTTCATGGACCCTCTGGAATTGTCTTAGATCATTGTCTTGATAGAGTAGTTGGGTCTTTCACAGTTGAACATCCTTGTAATATTGCTGCTACTGTGTACAAGTTTCTCCTTCTTCTGATCACTTAACTTTGCATAAGTTCATATATGTCATTCCAGAACTTGTATCTTTCTGGACTCTGAACCCAGATCTCTACCTACTATGCCTTGATTACTAGATAATATATCTCCTTACCTGGATACTTGAGTCTTCAAACCTTACTTTTTAAAAGCCATTTTAACTAAAAGGGCTCAGCTTTGAAGACGAGGAGATTATTTTCCTTTTCTTTTCCAAAGTAATTGGAATACTTGTCTAAATTATCCACTTGGCATTGTGCCAGCAGATATAGCTTAAGTGATACCTCAGGGGAGTTCTGTTCAGATGCCAAGCATCCATCCCCATTAGCAGTTTATTTCCAGAAAGTCCTTTACTCAATGTAGCTGTTGGAAGTGATGGATGATTTTCAGATACCTGCTCCCTTCCAAACTGTTGTCAATATCCTATTTTTCATATCCATGCCTAAGGATCTAATGTTACATCTATTAGATCTGACACTCCTATAAATACCACAATTCAACAAATTATAAAGTAGTTCAATAATAGTTACTAAAAGCTTGCATTGCTGCTGATCAAATGGGCACTTGATTATTTTTAGTTATGTGGCTATTTAAAAAAAAAACATTAAGAAGGATCTGAAACAGTAATTTGTTATGCATTTGGTTTGATTTCAGAGGTAAACTGCTAGAATTAATGGACAATAAAATCTAGAAAAGGGCAGCTAGGTGGCACAGTGGATGGAGCCTGGAATTGAAATAAGGAAAACTCATCTCCATGAATTCAAATTCAGATACTTACTAGTTGTGTGACTGTGGAGAAGTCCCTTAACTCTATTTGCTTCACATTCTCATCTATAAGAATGAGTTGGAGAAAGAAATGGCAAACTGCTCTAGTGTCATTGCCAAAGGAAGTTCAAATGAAGTCATGAAGAATCAAATGTGACTGTATTGACTGAACAACAACAAAAATTAGGAAAAAAAACTGTGTGTGTGTGTGTAAATACATATACATACATATGTTTGTATACTATCTCATCATGTGGTCTCTAAACTGGTATCAGTCTATATAATTCCTCATCTATGTCACCTACTTTCAAAGTTGATATTATCCAAGGATTCTTTTATTACTTTTCTATAAAATGATGGAGAGACAAATGGGTATAGGATATCAAGCTCAAAAAAATTGGCAATAGAAAGACTTGGATTCAAGTGCTATCTTTGATGACAGTCGCCTGAGTGGCTCTGGGCTAGTGACTCAAACTCTCAATACTTCAGTCAATTTTCTAGGACTAATTCTATAAAGAAGATTCTATTATATATCATTAGATGATACTAAAAGATGCCTAGGGTTGTTGTCCTTCATTCTCATAGAAGACCAAATTGACACCACTATGTTAGAGTCAAGTTATAGCATGTCTGATTATGACCGACCAGACTAATATGAGCTTGGAGTGTTCTACCACAAGTCATACGCAAAATAGTCCATGTGAATATTTGGGGTGAATTATCTACATTTATGTATCTTACAATTCTTTTGAACCACTTCAATCTGCTTTGCTCTTGAGCACAGCATCCTCTCTCATGAGGGCATGCCATGCTGCGCAGTCCTGTGCTAGTATCTCCCATGTCACACAATCAGTTCCAAGTTCTTAAGAGAGACATTGAGAGCGTCCTTGTATCACTTCTTCTGACCACCATGTGAGTGCTTGCCCTGTGTGAGTTCTCCATAAAATAAACTTTTTGGTAAGCATACATTTTGTGTTTGAACAATGTGGACAGCCTGACAGAGCTGAGCTCTCTGAAGTAAACTTTGGATGCTTGGCAGTTTAGTTCAAGAAAGGACCTCAGTATCTGGTATCTTATCCTGCCAGATGATCTTCAGAATATTGCTATGACAATGCAAATGGAAGTGATTCAGTTTCCTGGCATGGTACTGGTATACTGTTCAGGTTTCATAGGCTTACAACAATAAGGTCAGCACAATGGCTTTGTAGACCATCAGTTTGGTAGTCAATCTAATATCTCTTCTCTCCCACATTTTCCTTCAGAGCTTCCCAAACACTGAGCTAGCTCTGGCAATGTGTGTATTGACCTTATTATCATTGAGCACATACCTGGAAAGGACACTACCAAGGTAAGTGAACTTATCCACAGCATTCAAAACTTCTCCATTTGCTGTAATGGATGGCTCCACATATAGATGGTGTGTGGTGGCTGATGGAGCACCTGTGTTTTTTTTTTTTTGGTGTTAATTGTTGTTACAACAATGTTACTTGCCACTACAGTGGCTGTGTAAGACAAATTGCACCAACACACAGAAGGGCTGCTAGCACTGGTTCTTTGATCTGCTTTTCTAAGAAGCTTTAAGGGGTTAATGATCTCATTTTAATTAAACATACATATATCATTCACTTAGTTCAGGGGAAAGTCAGCATCCTGAACTTCAGAGAAAACACAAACAGAAATTACAAGCAGAAATTATATAAATAGAGCAAAATAACACAAATCAGCAGACATACTTCTAGCTATCTGTCCAAGACATTACATACATAATTACCAGAGAGAGAAGTAGCAACATCTAGGTTTTCCAAAGCTCCTTAATGGCTACCCAGAGTCTCATCTGGTCAAATCACATGGTGCTCTTCCAGTGAGCAAGCCTCAAGCAAAATACTAACCTCAGAGTATATAGATACTTCTTCAGGGTCAGAGGGTGTCACAACCATGTGACTCAAACACGTGTAACCTAAGCCTTCCCATTATTTAAGCAGGTCATCAAAGACTCCCGATTCAATCAAAGATTCCTGATTTAAACAAAGGCAAAACTCAAAGGGACTTGATCGCCTTAGTGCAGAGAAGCACTCAAAAACAAAAGACAACAAAAGTCCCACTTTGCTTGCCATTGCTCACTTATACATATGTATGTATATGTATTTAAGTTCCACAAATAGGTTATTTTATATATGAAGATACTACTATTCTACTAAAAGATGGGCACCTAGGTAGATAGAGTGTTGGGCCTGGAGTCAGGAAGATTCATCATCCTCAGTTCAAATCTGTACTCAAACACTTACTAGTTGTGTGACTCTAGAAAAGTCACTTAACTCTGTTGGGCTCAGTTTCTTCATCTGTAAAAATGAGCTGGAGAAGGAAATGGCAAGTCTCTCTAGTACTTTTGCCAGAAAAACCCCAAATGAAGTCACAAATTGTCAAACATGGCTGAAAATACTGAATAACAAGAAGTAAAAAAATGAATTGTAATAATTTTTTCTCCGTAAGTAGAAATGGATTGTATGAAAACATCAATAAACATTTATTTACTGCCTACTATGTGCTAGACACTGTGCTAATTGCTAAGGTTGCAAAAAAGCAAAAGATAGTCTCTACTCTCAAGGAGATTGCGATCTAATGTTATTTATTCATATAGGTCAGAAAGTAGAACACATTGTCTTGGGGTGCCACTTTTATTTTACCCCAAATTTATTTTTGCATTAAGTTAAGCCATAGTGAATTCTGATAAATTAGCCTGATGAAAAACATACAAGAAATCTGTGGTTTCCTATAGCATGAGAGTCCTCCACCAACATCAAGTACAAGGCCAACAGACTTAGTAAACAAAGGTTGAGGGGGTTGCCTGAGACATAGACAAGTTAAATGATTTGCCTAGGGCTTCCTAGACAGTAAATACCAAAGCCCAGAACTGAATACAAGTCTTCCTCACTTCAAATAGAACTTTCTCTCCAATACTACCTCTCACTGAGCATACAAGCTCTGAATCTAGCATCCTAGGCTCATTTCTGCCATCATCTAAACAAATGACTGAATTAGCTAATACAATATTAATACAGTACTAATACAATATTCAACCAACATTAAAAGTCTAAAGAAGGTGACATCAGGTTTATTTTCTTGCAGAAGCAATAAAGTATGTGGTATAAAATATCAACAAGATAAAATTTAAAGCCAGGAGCCAAAAGATCTGATAGATTATAAAAAGAAGTAAAACAATATAAGATGGAAGATGAATAAGAGGATATAAGGGTAATGAGACAATAATACTCCAGAATAAGCTCTGTGGCAAAATAAAACGACTTAGCATTGTAAAGATAAATTAAGCTAATATCAAATAGAATTCTAATGCATCACTCAATGAGAAAACACTCCAAGAAAACACATTGACTATTTTGATTGAGATTTTGATGATATAACATAGCATGAGGGATTATTTACTCTCATCTATCTAGGAGAACCTGTGTAAAAATTGATCTCGTGATTACAACTGAAACAACTGGATGGTTTATTGAGAAATCTCAGAGCAAAAGTTTTCTTTTTTAAAGGGGCACAGTTCTGTGCGTTGGGGGTTCCCAGACTTCTCACTGCATTGATGTAAGATATTCATTGGTGTGTAAACTCCCTCCACCAATGTATATCATTAATTTAGCATTAGAGAGTTCCCATCTATACAATGAATAAAAAACTGATGATTTGAGGAACTTGAAAGGATGATTTGTGACAGACCGGCCATTTCATCTATTTAGATTGCTATAGCTTGAGGAACTATTTCACAGTCTGATGCATTGAAACCAATGCCACAGGCCTTTGCTAACTATTCAGAATAGAAAGGAAAAAAAACCAACCTCTGCCCTCAAGCAGCTTATATACAAATGAAGGGAAAAATATATATGAATATACATATATAGGTTCATACAAGATACATTCATACAGGAATAATGGAAAGTAACCTCAGAGGAAAAGATGCTGGGAGCTGGGAGGGTTAGGAAAAGCCTCAGCGACCTGGCCTTGAATTCAGGAGGACTGTGGGTTCACTAATGGCATTGTATTGTATCATGTAATTAAGGCTGAAAGAGTCTTCAGAGGACTTTTACTCTGATTCCTTTACTTTTCAACTAGACCACAACACAAGTTGCAGAGACCTATTTTCCAGTGCTGTCATGAAAATGGAGACATAGGAGGCTTACATGGCTTGCTTAAGGTTACATGGTCCATAAGATGTAGAGCTGGGATAAGAACCAAAATCCTCAGACTCTGAAGCCAATATTTAAATTTGCCGCTGGGGGTGTCAGTTTCTTTTTCTGCACACAGGGAGATGATAATAATACCTTGTTGTGAAGATCAACTGAGATTTTGTGCTTTTTAAACTTTAAACCTTTATATAATGTCCAACATTACTCTTATAGAATAATCTACATTAGCACAGTAATTGGTAAATTGTGGGGACCTATTTTTCTAGGGCAGCTACATGGCACAGTGGATAGAGTGCCAGGCCTAGAGTCAGGAAGACCTGAGTTCAAATCTGACCTTAGATACTTACTTGCTGTGTGACCCTAAGCAAATTGGTTAACCCTGTTTGCCTCATTTTCCTCCTATGTAAAATGAGCTGGAGAAGGAAATAGCAAACCACTCCCTTTGTCAAGGAAACCCCAAATGGCGTCACAAAGAGTCAGACATGACTGAATGGCAACAAAATGTTCCAGTGCTATGTGCTGTTCCCTCAGGTACATATAAACATAACCTATATGCTAGGATGTGGTTCAGTCATAATATCCAACTGAAAATTATTTTTCCCAGGTTTTTTTTTAATTTTTGGTTATTTGACTTGGCATTCCAGGAAGCTTTTGTTATAGGAGTTTGGAGATACCTTCAATATATTGATATCATATGGGGTGTATGGAGTATTCAGGGAGGACTAGCACTTCTGGTGTGAGAACTTCAGAAGCCTCTTCAGGCCGGCTTATCTACCTTTAGTGTCCACCTCTCACCCAATTCTCACCTGTGGTTTCAAGAACCCATAGTACAAACAATGGCCACACCCTGGTAAAACTGTCGTAAAAAGGCTAAACCAGGTTGAGGGGAATCAACAGGGCTCCAACATGTCAGTGAGTTGGGATGATGTCTACCCTAAGCATGTGAAGACCCCCTTGGGTAGATGAGAACAGTTTGTTCCAACAGTGATGAAGGCGGCTAAAGCAGGCACTGTGGAGAACTTGGGGCTTGGTCAGACAAGAAAGATACCAAAGTCATCCACTGCCTCCTGGGCCATCACCACTCCTCTTGACATCTGTCTTGCCTCTGGAAGGGAGAGTGAGGCTGATGACTCTGAACAACTCTACCTCACTTAAATCCAATTCACAAGCAAGTCAAGACATCACCCTGTGATGTCATGGATGCTCTTTAAAAACAAAGGACAACCACAACAACAATAACAAAAATCCTCCATGCTCAGTGAAGTGCATGGGACACAGTAGGAGCTTAATAGATGTTTATTGACTAACTAAATGTCATCTAACCTTTATTGCAAAACATCCACAAGAGGGATACCCACATATATATATTTCAATTCCATTCAATCCAAGAAGGAAGAGCTTCAATTTGGAAGTGAGTCAATAAGCAATTAAAAAGCACCAACAACATGCCAGGTACTGTGCTGAGGATACAAAAAAGGCAAAAACAGTCTCTGCCTTCAAGGAGCTCACATTTGATTGGAAGAAACAGTATGTAAATAACTAAGTGCAAACAAGTTATATGCAGAGTAAATGGAAAATAATCTTAGAGGAAAGAGGCAGGCAGCTAGGAAGACTGTGAAAGGTCTTCTGCCAAAGGCTGTATTTCAGTTGGGTCTTAAAGGAATTCAGGACAACCAAGAGCCAGAGCTTAAAAGGCAGAGAAGTCCCGACACAGGGGACAGTAAGTGTGCTGAAAAGTGGAAGATGTGAGTTTGAGTACTGACTCTACTTCTTATTAGACAGACAGACTGACAGGCAGACAGACTGAGAGGCAGACAGAATGACAGACAGACAGACAGACACAGATAGATAGATAGATAGAATCCTCTTTTTCTTGATAGCCCATCAATCATTTGAAATCAACCACCATGTCCTTCCCAAGTCTTCTTTAGGCTAAACATCCCAGGTTCTTTCATCCAACACTCATGTAATCTTGATGGTTTAGAGGCTAGTCACCATTCTTTTTGCTTTCCTAGGGATGCTATTTACCAAATCAATTTCCTTCTCAGAATTTTGGTGGCTAGAATTGAACAAGAAGGGAAGAAAGTCTAGCATTTACCATCCTTGATTCAAGATGGTGCTAGAGAAAATTCTTCTTTTCACAGCTTCCACATCCACAGTAAACAGTTTCTAGTCAAGCAAAAATACACTTGTACTGAATCATAAAAAAGTGTTACCTTAGAGAATCATGATCAACAAGGATTTTAAAAGCATTTTATCAAATGTGGTTCATGAATAAATTTCTTCTCCAGTGCAGAAGGAACCATATTTACCCCATTATTAGATGAAATAAACCAAAGGACAAAGAAAATTAAGAGGTAATCCTTTTGGCAATCTTGTCATGCAGTTTCTGCAAAACATTCCCTGCAGTGCAGGATTGTTCAAAGCCTCCCATGCTGTGTGTTGCTTGCTGAGTGAAAAAACTAGCTGCCTCTTGCTGAGAAAGATTGAAAAGAAAAAGTGACTTGCTATATATCCATGCAGCCCAGGGCCTCAGCAGGACACAGGGCCATATTTGAGTGATCAATTGCATTCTTTCTGTGTCATATGCCCTGATTGGCTGGAAATACTGTGCTTAGAACCAAGGAATACCTCATTTAATGTCTTTCCTCTTTTTTCAAAAACAAATGTATCTTCCCACTCCCATACATACTATTTCCATCTGATCTTTTTAGGTCACTTCTCAACCCATTTTTTCTGGTTCCTAGGTTTCTTTTTTAGGACCTAACAAAGAGAAGGTTGAGAGTTTTGTCCTGAATGAAATTCTGAGAGACAAAGTTGAAGGCACAATTTATCGATTTATTAATTTAGTTAGCAGTAACCAATAAATTGAGGTCCTAGATCTCTCTCTATGGCCAAAGACCGCGAATGAATTAACAGG
>JAQQSZ010013675.1:0-11704 GCA_028646595.1 Phalanger gymnotis
TGCTCTACAGGAATGGCGTTACAACATGTCAGTTTCCTAGGGCATTACTTAGAATAAGAGATAACAGAAAATTCTGGGAATAAGAATCTAGTATCTTCACACTGAATCATGGGAATAGGCCCTTAGGCTTACTTCTGTATGAAGGGAGAAATAGTCTTAATTCTTATGGGATTTGTTTGTCTCTCAAGCCCAGGTGGAGGGATGAGGGCTCCACTCCAGTTAGAGACAGTCAATCAAAAGGGTTTTCCCAAGTATCTCCCAATGTAATCTTATCATGAAATGTTAGAGCTAGAAGTGAGATTAGGAAATAGGACACAGAGTGTCAGAACTGGAAGAGACCTTGGAATAAGCACCAGCTCATAGATCCAGAGCTGAAGAGAATACCCCACATCATCCAGTCACCTTACCACTCTCATTTAATTTTTGAGGAAATTGAGAATCAGAGAATTTAGGTGCCTGACCCAGGATTATATGGGTAGGAAGTAGCAGGGGCCGGACAAGTCAATCAGTCAATAGGCACTTATTAAGTAACTCTTCCCTGAAAGGTCACTTCACCCCCAGACTTCTCACACTGGGAGTACCCTCCACCCCTCCAGCCCTTTCCTCTGATTGTCTGGCTCCTCTCAGCACCTCCATTCTAAAGGGGTGAGAGTGGGAAGCCCAGGCTAATCAAGTCTTCATTCTTCTCCAGGCTGTACTCTTGACACTCTAGACTTTCTCTGGGCCATGCTTTCACTGGGTACATCTCTCCTGTTTCAACAATCCGGCTAGCAGCTGTTGTGGGGGTGAAAGACCAACACAAGCCCAAAACAAGCATGCTACCAGCATGCTGCAAAAGCCCAGGTTCTTTTGATCTGCTTTGCTAAGGAAAGCAACGTTAAGCGGTTAACAAGCTTACTTTAATTCAGCACACAAATACATTCACTTAGTTCAGGGGAAAAAGCCAGCACCCTGAACTTCAGAGCAAATACAAACAAATTACAAACATCGACAGACAGACCAAATACAATTCATAGTTACCAAAATCTAAGTTCAGCCCGGGAGCTCATAACAAGGGCTGGCCCAGTCAGGTGCACCACCACTGCTGTGGGTAAGAGCTCCGAAAAAGAGAAAGCCAACCCTTGGCTTTATATCTTTTTCAGGGTCAAGAGTGAGTCACACATGCGACTTACCCACATGACCTAAAATTGTCACAAAGAGGTAACTTAAACCTGCGTGGTCTAAAAGCCTCTGATGTCCCAAACATGTCACTCAAACTCATGTGTATACTAGGCCCTCCGCTGAGGCAAAGAGGTCACCAAGGACTCTCAATCTAATCAAGGAAACAAAGGCCAAACTCTTCAAGTGCACTTGGTTGAACTGAGTGCTAAGAGCCCATTTTGTTTACCAACACAGTTTTATATATCTAAATGCTTACATGAATAAAATAGAGAAAAAGATCAACGAATTGGATATGCAACTGAAAAAGCTAGAAAAAGAACAAATTGAAAATCCCCAATTAAATAACAAATTAGAAAAACTGAAAATCAAAGGAGAGATTAATAAAATTGAAATCAAGAAAACTATTAAATTAGTAAATAAAACCAAGATTTGGTTTTATGAAAAAGCCAATAAAATTGATAAACCTTTGGTCAATTTGATTAAAAAAAAGAAAGAAGAAAATCAAATCGCCAGTATCAAAAATGAAAAGGGCAAATTCACCTCCAATGAAGAGGAAATTAAAGCACTAATTAGGAATTATTTTGCCCAATTGCATGCCCATAAATTCGATAACCTTAGGGACATGGATGAATATCTACAAAAATATAAATTGCCCAGGTTAACAGAAGAGGAAATAAAATACTTTAATAACCCCATCTCAGAAAAAGAAATTGAGCAAGCCATCAACGAACTTCCTAGGAAAAAATCTCCAGGGCCAGATGGTTTTATTGTGAATTTTGTCAAACACTTAAAGAACAATTAATTCCTATACTTTATAGACTATTTGGGAAAATAAGTGGAGTCCTACCAAATTCTTTTTTATGACACAAATATGGTACTAAAACATAAACCAGGAAGAGTCAAAACAGAGAAAGAAAAGTATAGACCAATTTCCCTAATGAATATTGATGCAATAATTTTAAATAAAATATTAGCAAAAAGATTGCAGTAACTTATCACCAGAATAACACACTATGACCAGGTAGGATTGATTCCAGGAATGCAAGGCTGGTTCAATATTAGGAAAACTATCAGCATAATTGATCATATCAACAACAAAAGTAGCAGAAATCATATGATCATCTCAATAGATGCAGAAAAAGCCTTTGACAAAATACAACACCCATTCCTATTAAGAACACTTGAAAGCACAGGAATAAATGGAGCCTTCTTTAAAATTGTAAATAGAATCTACCTAAAACCATCAACAAGCATTATTTGTAATGGGGATAAGCTAGATGCATTCCCAATAAGATCAGAGGTGAAACAAGGATGTCCATTATCACCGCTACTATTCAATTTAGTACTTGAAATGTTAGCTGTAGCAATAAGAGAAGAAAAAGAAATTAAAAGAATTAGAACAGGCAAAGAAGAAACTAAATTATCACTTTTTGCAGATGATATGATGATTTACTTAGAGAATCCTAGAGAATCAAGTAAAAAACTACTTGAAATAATAAACAACTTTAGCAAAGTTGCAGGATATAAAATAAACCCGCATAAATCCTTGGCATTCCTATACATTACTGACAAAGCCCAACAGCAAGAGATAGAAAGAGAAATGCCATTTAAAGTTACTGTAGACACTATAAAATATTTGGGAGTCTATTTGCCAAGACAGACCCAGGGCCTATATGAACATAATTATGAAACATTTCACACAAATAAAGTCAGGTCTAAATAAATGGAAAAATATCAGTTGCTCGTGGTTAGACTGAGCTAATATAATAAAAATGATAATTTTACCAAAATTAATTTACTTATTCAGCACCATACCCATCGAACTACCAAAAATTATTTTACAGAGCTGGATAAAATAATAACAAAATTCATCTGGAAGAACAAGCGGTCTACAATACCTAGGGAATTAACAAAAAGAAATGCTAGGGAAGGTGGCCTAGCCATGCCAGATATTAAACTGTACTATAAAACAGCAGTCATCAAAACTACCTGGTACTGGCTAAGAAACAGAGTCATGGATCAGTGGAATAGGTTAGGTACACAAGACGCAGTAGTCAATGACTATAGGAATCAACTCTTTGATAAACCCAAAAATCCAGCTTCTGGGCTAAGAATTCACTACTTCACAAAAATTGCTGGGGAAATGGGAAAATGGTAGGGAAGAAACTGGACATAGATCAATATCTTACACCATATACCAAAATAAAGTCAAAATGCGTTCATGATTTAGGAATAAAGGCTGATACTATAAGCAATTTGGGAGAGCAAGGAATAGTTTACTATCAGATTTATGGAAAAGCAAAGAATTCATGACACAACAAGAGGCAGAGAGCATTACAAAATGCAAAATGGATAATTTTGATTATGTTAAATTGAAAAGTTTTTGTATAAAAAAAACCCAATGCAACAAAGATTAGGAGGGAAGCAGAAAATTGGGAGAAAATCTTTACCACTAGTGTCACTGATAAAGGCCTCATATCTAAAATATACAGGGAACTGAGCCAAATTTATAGGAATACAAGTTATTCCCCAATTGAGAAATGGTCAAAAGATATGAACAGGCAGTTTTTAGAGGAAGAAATTAGAGATATCTATAGGCATGTGAAAAAATGCTTGAAATTACTACTGACTGGAGAAATGTGAATCAAAACAACTCTTAGGTACCACATCTCTCCTGACAGATTGGCTAAAATGACAAAACAGGAAAATGATAAATGCTGAAGAGGATGTGGGAAAATTGGAACATTGTTACATTGCTGGTGGAGTTGTGAACTGATCCAGCCATTCTGGAGAACAATTTGGAACTATGCCCAAATGGCCATAAAAATGTTCATACCCCTTGACCCAGCAATACTACTTCTAGGGCTGTATACCAAACAGATCACACAAGTGTGTAAAGGACTCGTATGTACAAAAATATTTATAGTGGCTCTTCTTGTCGTAGCAAAGAACTGGAAATCAAGGGGATGCCCATCAATTGGGGAATGGCTGAACAAGTTGTGGTATGTGAATGTAATGGAATACTATAGTGCTATAAGAAATGGGGAAGATATGAACTTCATAATAACCTGGGAAAACCTACACGATATAATGCTGAGAGAGTGGAGCAGAACTAGGAGAACATTATACACAACCACAGACACATGGATTCCGTGATGACTAACCTTGACAGACTTAGCTCTTCTTAGCAATACAAGGTTCAAAGACAACTCCAAAGGGCTCATGAGAGAGAGAGAGAGAGAGAGAGAGAGAGAGAGAGAGAGAGAGAGAGAGAGACAGAGAGAGAGAGAGAGACAGAGAGACAGAGAGAGACAGAGAGAGATCTACATCCAGAGAAAAAACTATGGAATCTGAATGCAGATTGAGGCACACTTTATGCTCTCCTTTTTTTTCCTCTCTTTTGTTTTTTTTTGGGGGGAAGGGGGTTGTTTTGTTTCTTCTTTTCATGATTCATTCCATTGGTAATAATTCTTCTTTACAACCTGACTATTGTGTAAATAAGTTCAATGTGAAGTTATATGTAGAAGATACATCAGATTCCATGCCATCTTGGGGGTGGGGAAGAAAATCTGGAACTCAGGTTCATGCAGAACTGAGTGTTATAAACTAAAAATAAAAATCTTAATAAAAAATAATTAAAAAATAGGAATGTATGTGTAGGTCCCATATCACATTGTATGCCATCTTGGGGAGGGAGGGGAAGAAAATTTAAAACTTATGGAAGTAAAAGTTGAAAACTAAAAATAAATACGTTAATATTAAAAAAAAAAGAATGGTTGCAACTGAGGATATGGCTGGTTTGTCCTGTAGTTCACTGTTTGTTAGCAAACATTTCATATGAATAATCCTTTATCAATGCTATTTCTTGTATTTGTTGTTCCTCCATGTTGTCTCTACTGTTTTTCCTGTTCTTCCGGTTCATTTCTCTTCACTCTGGCTCCCTCTGTACCATTTCATTTCATAATTTCATCAGGTTCCATTGATTCAATTCTGCACTGATAAATTTTTAAATCTGCTTATCCAGCAGTCACCTCTGCTGACCTCCAGTCTCCCATCTCCAACTGCCTATTAGACATCTCGCAGCGGTTGTCCTGTAGATGTCTTAAACTCGGTCTGTCCAAAACTCAACTATCTTTTCCCCCAAGCCCTCTCTCTTCCCCTTCTAAACTTCCCTATTACTGTCCAGGGCATCACCATTCTCTCAGGTCCCCAGGCTCACAGGCTAGCTGTCATCCTCTACTCTCTCTCAAGCTTCACATCCAGTCTATGCTGAGAAGGCCTGTCGATTTTACCTTTGCAACATCTCTTAGGCATGCTCCTTTCTCTCCTCTGACTCTGCCACCAGCCTGGTATGAGCCCTCTTCACCTCACTCCTGGACTATTGGATTGGTTGGTCTCTCTGTCCATTCCCATCCATCCTCCACGGAGCTGTCAAAATAACCTCCCTAAAGCATAAGTCTGGCCTTGTAAACCTCCTCCTCTTCCCCTTCCCCAAGACTAAACTCCAGGGGCTCCAGGTTATCCCCCAACATTAAATATAAAATTCTATTTGGCATTCAAAGCCGTGCATAGCCTGACCACACTCTGCCTTTCCAGCTCCTTACACCTCACACCCTGCCCCCCTCCAATGTGCTCTTTGATTCAGTGACACTGGCTTCCTCTCCACCTCCTAACTCTACATTTTCACTGGCCACCTCCCACACCTGAAATGCTCTCCCTACTTGTCTTCCCCTCTTGGTTGCCCTGGCTTCTTTCAAGTCTCAGTTAAAATCCCAATCCCGGACCATCGCTGCTGTCTTGGCTTTTGTCTTGCCTCTGGACTTTGGTAACTCAAGGAGAGAGTGAGGCTGCTGACTTTGCACAGCTCTGCCTCACTTAAAATCAATTCACGTGCAAGTCAAGACATCACCCGTGATGTCATTGGTCCTCTTCGAGAAGGACAAACAACAACAACAAAGTCTGTCCTGCCAGGGACTAGGAAGGATTGGGACTCATAGCAAACACGGAATGCTCATCTTTCATACAAATAATCCATACATTAACATAAATTACATTTATGTAAATACATTTATACAAATGTACATAATATACAATGTAGAGATAAATGTACATTTATATAAATGTATATAAATTATATAAATTAACTAAGATTAGAATATAACTCTTTCTAAGCTGTATCCTAGAAATCTATCATGCTGAAAGCCATTCCGCAATAGATTAATTGTCAAAGTATATAAACAGTTCTCAAAAGAATTGTAAACTATTAACAAGCATATGAAAGAATGCTCCAAATTACTACTAATAAGAGAAATGTAATATGCCTTTTATTTGTTGACAAAGATGACAAAAGATAGAATCAATGTTGGAGGGGTTGGGGGGAAGATCAGGCATAGTGATGCATTGTTGGTAGAGCTGTGAATTTTGGAAAGCAATTTGGAATTATTCAAATAAATTGACTAAAATGTCCATACTCTTTGCTGTAGAGATTCTATTACTCAGCTTGTACCCAAAGGAGGTTATTGATAAGAAAGTCTCCATGTATAACAACTTATTTATAGCAGCACTTTTTGTGATAGCAAAAAATTGGAAAACAAACAGATATCCATCAATCAGGGAGTAACTCAACAAATTATAGTACATGAATGTAACAAAATGTTACTGTGCTGTAAGAAATGATGAATATGATAAAGCATGTTACTTCTCTAATGAACAGAAAAGCATGGATGCATCAACACGAACTGATTTATAGTGAAGTAAGCAGAGCCAAGAAAACAACATAAATGATTACTCTAACAATGTAAATGAAAAGAACACCCCCACACACACACCCACACACAAAAGTAAATGTTGCAAAATTATAAAGAACAATTGTGACTCAAAAGAAGATACGTGGGAAGACACCCCCACCTTCTCATTTGGCAAAGATAGGAGGTACACAGACATTGTAAATTACACATATTTTCAGACTTTTTCAATATATTGATGAGGTCTCTCTGTCTGGCTGTCTCCCTCTATCTTTAAAAATACTTTTGTTAAATGGAATGGCTCTCTGAAGAGAGGGAGAGGGATACTGGAGAAACTTATGATGATATAAAACAAAAAACAAAAAAATCAATAAAAACTTATTTTTTAAAAAAAGGAAGAGCATTTGTTACAGCAAGTGCTTGATCCAGCCCAGCAGACATTAATTAAAGAGAGTTATAGATGAGGAAGACGAGACCCAGAAATAGAGGGTGACTGGCGCCCAGGGCACATGGTAAGTGACAGAGCTGGCTTTGAATCCTGGTTCTTGGACAGCCATACCACACAAGCTCCAAGGTTCTCTCATTCCAAATCTATCACTCTTTGGGAGTCATCCAATTAGGCCCCTATTAAACATGATGTCCTCTATGCTAGGGATACAAAAACAAAAGCCAAACATTCCCAACCCTCAAGTAGTTTCTATTCTACTGATGGCATTTCAGGGCATTATTATAGCATAATAATATCATAGCCCTAGAGCTAAAAGGTACCCCAGAGACTAGTCTCTTTTCTCATTTTGCAGATAAAGAAATTGAGACCCGTGGGGACCTAAGTGACTTGACCAAAAGGTAGTGAACATCAGAGGCAGAATTTGAACTCTTTCCAGCATTATTGCTCCCCAACAACTCATTCCCCCAAAGTAACCCCCAAGCCATCCAGCACTGTACCTTTATGCATACTCTTTCCTCCACCTAGAAAGGACTAAGCCCAACTATGGCTAGTAAAATAGTGTTTCATTCTCCAAAGCCCTCTAGAATTTCCCCAGCCCCTTTTCTTACCTCCCACATCTTTTTGAATTCCTCTCATAGAACTCTCTGGTAGTACCTCCTATTGAAATAAATGGCGAACCCAACATCTTCCTTACCACATTTCATCATGTTATTTCTGCTGCATCAATGAGAAAACTCTCAATGGGGACACGTTATTTTGGCCTTCTGAAGGTAAAGCTCTGACCCCATCACTCCTCCAGAGGCTCAGAAGCCTTTCATTTGCCTGGTGAATAAGCTCCAGAATCTCCCATTCAAGGTCCTCCATCAACTCAGCTGACCCTATACTCCTGCACCTTAATGTTTTAGCCAAACCAAACTCTTCTCCAAAGAGTTGAAGTCCAAATTCATGATTTAGACTTGGAGAGAAGATGTAGAAAGATAAGAGATAGTTCATCTTGAACTTTGATTACTTATTTGTTTATTGAGTTGAAGGAAAAATGGGAAACCTTACCGTTGTCAGCAGTCTCTGACAGCCTAGGGTCTAGGTGAGGACAGGAGAGAAAGTATCTTGAGATAGTCCCCTTTTATAGTTTAAAACTCTTCCCTCCTCTCTATCAGCTCATGATCTGGCTGGTGTGGAAAAGAAGAAATCAAGTCCATAACAAGTTTCACCAGTCCCATAACTCCATAAAACCAGCCCAACCCTAGGGAGGGAGATAAAGATAAATCTTTCTAAATTAGTATGTTTTGGAGGTGTATGGTTCTTTCCAGGTGTGTGTGGGTTGGAGAAGTATAGCCAGCAAAACTGACATGGCCCTCCTTTGCCTTGGGCTGACAATAAAGAATGGTTTGGGGAGGGGAAGCTGTTTCTTTCTCCCCACCCAACATCCATTACAAAAACCTGCCATTTTGTATATAGTTTTGGCCTTCTAATGACTCAAGATTTGCATGCACACCACAGTGCTCAATACCTAATACCGATAATCCATAAATTTATATAAATCAACTAACGTCATATATTGCAATTATGTGCTATATATTACAACTCTTTCTAAACAGCATTCTAGAAACATCCATCATGGTAAGTGCTCAATTCAATCCAACAAGCTTTTATTAATGCTTCCTTTGGGCAAATTGATAGGGAACATGGAGTAGTAGGTAGAGTCTGTCCCAAAGTCAGATATCAATCACTCAATCAATAAACATACATTTACAATGCCATATAAATTATAAATTATGTGGGACAAGCAATAGTTTTGATATGGTTTCATTTTGTGACACTGGCCTGACTCAGAATATCTGATCTTGTCATATGAAACTGGATTGAGTTGGTTTCCTTTAGCCAATTTTCTGTCAGTCCAATGGTGGATTTTGTTCCATGTTTCTAGTTCTTTCCTTTTGAAAATTCCTTTCCTTATTTGTATTTTCCTGAGCATAATTCCAGGCATGTAGTAGATTCTTAATAAATGTTTATTGATTGACTGACTCTGGCTTTTAAGAATGGATGTTATTCCAAGGACGTGTGTAATAGTTGTAGTTCTGAAAGAGCACACTTCAATGGCTGTTAGCAATACCACAGAGGCTATTAGTGTGGATAAATCATTTCTTTCAAGTGCAGTGGGACTCTGAACTCAGTCTCCCAGCTCCTGCATCTCCAGAGCTAGGCTGGCTATATACTTAGCTCAGTGTCCCATTCCAGGTCATTCTCTTCAATATTAAATGCCAATGAATAGTGCCCCCAAATCATTTAACCTATTAACTTCAATTAGCTTTTTTGAAGGGTATTTTCTGTGAAGATAAAACACAAACAGGAGTTACAAATCATTTTTCCCTACCCTTAACCAAGGGATCACATTATCCCATCTATTGCCTTATTCAATGGCAATAGGAGGCTCACTCTTAAATCATTTGCTACGTAGCCTAAGTTCACTTTTAAATTCAGCATCAGCAATGGATGGATGAGTCTTTGTCTCAACTAGGCCAAACACATCATCCCCTATTGGAATCTCAGGGGCCACCTCAATCACACTTGGCTTTCCACAAATCCTTAAATGGACTCTATCTGCCAGACTTTTGGATGTTGATATTGTGACCTTCCAAAGCTCGCAAATTCTAGCCATCTCCAATACTCCTTCACTTGGAAAGAATAGGAACAGCAGAGACATAAGCCACAGCAGAGCCATTCACTCATGGGCTGCACATGAGTGTACCCACATGTAGTAGGGAGATAATGGCCTGAGGCCCACAGAAGATTTACAAGAATTGTTTCCCTGTGGCTTGCTCTGCTCACTCAAACACAGCCTGACAGGCAAGAAGAAGAGGCTCTATTTAGCCAATTAGTGCCTTTTTGAAGGCACCTCAATTCCAGCTTAGTTAATCAATAATTCATCTCTTCACCACATGCCTGGAAGACCAAATCCAGTTATAGAATGGTTATGGAGGCTCCAAAATCCACATGGGGACTGTATCAGTTGAGTATAATATTCATAAGAACTGGGCTTATTGGTCAGTCCTCTATTACACAAGGACCATTCAAGCACATCAGAGGTTCCCAAACTTATTTGGCCTACAACCCCCTTTTAAAAAAAATTACTCAGTGCCCCCCTGGAGATCTACATTCTTTAACCCTTTAATGGTGTTTTTACAATTTATGTCATTTCACAATAATATATAATTTTTTTTAAATGACACACCTTAAATTTAATAATTTATTGTAAATTTGTGGGGTTTTCTACATTGAAATTTTGATGATGCAATACTGAGTCATGTAACTGTATAGTACTGTATTGTAAAGAAGTCATTATACATACACATTCCTGCTGTTGCATGCTGGACTTCCCAACAATGTGTGACATGCTGCCCTGCTAACGCTTGACCACAGATTGGTTATATGATAATTTGAATTTTGTGCATTTATTTGGACAATAATATAATCACTATGACTTTAACTCTGTTACACAACAGATGAAACATGTAGGAATGGTTTTTCAAAATTTTCTCATCTTCTCTTTTTTCCCTATGCTTCCACCACCGCCTAATTCTTATTCAACATCCCCTAATTGCATTTAAGGCTACTCTCACCCCGCTGAATCATTCCACTGCCCCACAGGGGGTGATATCACCCACTTTGGGAACCTCTGGAGCACACAATGAAATAGGATCAGTTGCATCATAGGGCAAATTAAAGTGTGGTCAAAAATGAAAAACAATGCCAAGAACTAACCAAGTACTGCTGTGAAATAGTCTAACAAATCCTCCCCAAAACACATAGACCTATAAGAGCTGATAGCTGCAGGAGTTGGTATTGATTCCTCTCTCTACAAGGTAGCAAAACTTTCTTAGAGGAAGAAGAATGTTGAGAAGACCGGGAAAAAAAAACAACTCCAAAGAGCTGCTAACAGTTACTATGAAGGAAAAAAAAAGACTTGTCACAGGCAAGACAATATAAGGCCTGAAGTACTGAAGTTTAGAAAAAGAGAATTCTTACTTATAAAATTCACATTTTATTCAAGGTTATACCAAATCTATTAGCAGAAAAAGTCCAAAAGAACTTCTAAGTTCTGGGCATCTTCACCAGACTACCAAACATGTAGCTCTCCCCATTAAAAAAAAGTTGTTTTAGGGCAAGATGGAGGCTGGAAAGCAGGGAGTAGCTTAAGCTCTCCCCCAAATCCTTCCAAACACCTGTAAAAAATTGCTCTGAACAACTTCTAGTGCTGTGGATCCCACAAAATAGCAGAGGGAAGCAGATCTCCAGCCCAGGAGGGCCTGGATGGTCACTGGGAAGGGCCTATTGCATGGTGCTGGGAACA
>JAQQSZ010013676.1:0-11704 GCA_028646595.1 Phalanger gymnotis
AAAAAAAATTCAAATACCGAGGAACTATAGTGTGGGTTACATAGGATTTTGCAGCTGCTACATTAAAAGATTGGAGGGATTGGAATATGATATTCCAAAAGGCAAAGGAGCTTAGACTACAATCAAGGATCAACTACTCAGCAAAATTGAGCATAATCTTTCAGGCAAGGAGTTGGACATTCAATGAAATAAAAGATTTCCAGAACTTCCTGATGAAAAAGCTAGAGCTCAATAGAAAATTTGATATTCAAATACAAGACTCAAGAAAGGCATAAAAAGAGAAATAGGAAAAAAGAAAAGAACTTTATTATTCAATAAGGGCAAACTGTTTACATCTTTATATGTGAGGATAATATTTGTTAATCAAGGATTTTATATTTATTGCGACATTTAAGATGGATATCATAGAGAGTGTGGGTATAAATTAACTGATGTGATGATAAAAAACCTAACATAGGGGTGCAAAGGGATTGTAATGTGAGAAGAGGAAAGGAGGAGGCAGAAAAGGGTAAATTACATCACATGAAGAAACACAAAAACATTATAATAGAGGGAAAGAAGGGAGGGAGATGAACATTGTTTGAGCTTTACTCTCATCAGATTTCTTTCAAGGAGGGAATAACATATTCAGTTAAGTATGTAAATCTTGCCCTATAAGCTGTAGGAGGGAAAAGGAGAAATAAAGGGAGGAATTGGAAAGGAAAGAAGTAGTAGTAAGGGAAAAGGCAAAGAAAAGGGAGGGGAGCTGATAGAAGGAAAGGAAGATGAAGGGAGGTGGTGGTCAAAAGTAAAACTCTTTTGAGGAATAAAAAAGAGAAGGGAGAAATAAAAGCACAAATAGGTGGGGAATAGGATGGAAAGACACAGATAGTAATCATAATTGTGAATGTAAGTGGGATGAACCCTCCCATAAAATGGAGGCAGATAGCAGAATGAATTAAAAACCATAATCCCACAATATGTTGCTCAAAAGAAACACATTTTAACCAGGGTGAGACACACACAGGGTAAAGGCAAAAGGCTGGAGTAAAATTTATTATGCTTCAGCTGAAGTAAAAAAAGCGGAAGTAGCAAATCAAATCTCAGAAAAGCTAAAGCAAAAATAGATGTAATCAAAAGAGATAAGGAAGGACAGTACACCTTAGCTCAGAGCATGAGAGGCATAGAATAGAGGCCCCTGTGCCTTAGAAGAAGATACCACTTTAAAAGCTGGGAAAAAGGCAACCAAAATGAACAAGAAGAAAACTGAAAAAGCAAAGACCATAGAATCTCATAAGGGGGACAGGGAAGGTTTTGTTTCTTCCTTCTCATAATTCATTCCATTGGTTATAATTCTTATTTACAACTGGACTATTATGTAAGTCCAATGTAAAGATAGATGTAGAACCTACATTGGATTATATACCATCTTGGGGAGGAGGGGAGAAGAAAGGGAGGGAGAGAAAATTTGGCACCCAAAAACTTGTAGAACTGAGTGTTGTAAACCAAAAATTAAAAAATTGATTTTAAAAAAAGAAGGAAAGAAGAAAGCCGGGAAACAATTTTTATAACCAAGGTCTGTGGCAAAGGCCTCATTTCACAAATATATAGAGAACTGAGTGAAATTTATAAGAATATAAGTTCATTCCCCAGTTGATAAATGGAACAAGGGTATGAACAAGCAGCTTTCAGAGGAAGAAATTAAAGCTACCTATAGTCATATGAAAAAATACTCTAAATCACTATTGATTAGAGAAATGAAAATTAAAACAACTCTGAAGTACTAACTCACACCTGTCAGATTGGTTAGCATGACAAAATGGGAAAATGATTAATGTTGGAGAAGATGTGGGGAAATTGAAACACTAATGAATTGCTGGTGAAGTTGTGAATTGATCCAACCATTCTGGAGACTGATTTGGAACTTTACTCAAAGCGTAATCAAACTGCACGCAGTTTCTCATTACAGAGAGAAAAGGAGTTGCAGGTACAAAAATATTTAAAGCAGCTTTTTTTATAGTGGCAAAAAAATGGAAATTGAGAGGGTGCTTATCAACTGGGAATGGCTGAACAAGTTGTTTTATATTAAAGTAATTGAATATTATTGTGCTATAAGGAATGATGAACAGTTAGATTTCAGAAAAACCTGGAAAGACATGAAAGAAATGATGCAAAGTGAAATAAGCAGGTATAGTTTAAGAAAAACATGGCAAGTGGGCTAGAACCAAGATGATAGAGTGAAAGCAGGGACACTCCTGAGCTCGCTCACAAATTCTTTCAGATACCTCTAAAAAAGTGAATCTGAACAAATTTGAGAGTGGCAGAATCCACTAGGAGGCAGAGTGTGGCAGATATCCAGCCCAGGAGAGTCTGTAAGGTCAACAAGGAAGGATCTGTTTCACCTGAGTGGTAGAGCACAGAGCATATGGGTCTACATCCAACCATAGCGGAGCAGGAGTGGGCCCTGGCAGTAGAAGTGGTGATTCTCAAACCTCTCAGTGCAGGATTGGAGTCTGTCATACCTGGGTGAAAGAGAAGTGCACAGCCTGCTGCAGTGGCAGCAGCTATTCTTGGGGTTAGCAGCATAAAGACTAAATGTTTGAAAGTCACGTACTTGAACTTCCAGGAGCCAAGATAGAAGAGGAAACTGTACATACTCTCACCTTCTCCCTTGCTGACCTTGAAAAACCCAGAGAATATTGCCCCAGGAAAATCCTGGAATGGAGGTGCCAGTAGTAGGGGTACAGCAGCCTTTTTAGCTCAGGAAGCTAGGTAGATGGAAAGGAAGGGTCCCTCTTGCTGTGGCTGAAGGGGACCAGTACAGGGTAGGAGACGTTCCAGCAAGCCCCACCTTAGTGGACTAGTGAGAGATCTTGAGCCCCAGGGAGAGCTGGCAAGCACCAACAGCAGGACCACAGCCATGCTTTTGCAAAGCCAGGGGAATTGGCAGACTCCAGCATGTATGGCTCAGGTTACCTGTGGTCTAGCACAGCCCTAGGGGAAGAGGAGATTCCCAGCAGCAAGACCACCCCTTCCCCACACCTCATGCTGTGAGCTACAGTGTAACCTCAGGGAAACTCAGAAAGGCATCACCTGGCCTCAACCTTGGCACAGACCAGCCAGCTCCAGCTCAGCATTAGGTGAGCTACAGCATTATATAGCATTTAGATGACAGAACCAGAGGCCACAGCACACAAAGCCAGTAACCAGGTCCCCTAGCTCCCAGCAGAAGAAGCTTGGGACAGAGATCCCTGTGCCCCAGAATCAGAGGTCCACTTTAAAAGGCAGGAAAAAAAGGCAATCACTATGAAAAAGCAAACTAGAAAAGCAAAGAACATATAATCTTACTATGGGGACAACGAAGTTCAAAGTACAAACTCAGAAGAGGACAGCACTGACACTATACCCACATCTGAAACCTCTAAAGTGAATATAAATTAGCCTCAAGCCCAAAAAGCACTCTTGAAAGAGCTCAAGTTGGATTTTAAAAACCGAATTAGAGAGGTAAAAGAAAAATTGACCAATTCTTTTAAAAATACAATGGACAAAATTGAAAAAAAAAATTGCTGATGAGAACAAATCTTTAAAAAGTAAAACTGGCAAAATGGATAAGGAAGCACAGAATCTCACTAAGACAATAACTCCTTGGAAAGTAAAATTGCCCAAATGGAAAAGGAAGTACAGAAGCTAAATGAAGAAAACATTAAAAATTAGAATTGGGCAAGTAAAATCTAATGACTATGAGGTATCAAGAATCAGTCAAATGAAATCTAAAGAATGAAAAAAAGAAGAAAAAGTAAAATATCTCATTAGAAAAACAATTGACCTGGAAAATAGATCCAGGAGAGAATTTTTGGTCTACCAGAAAGCCATAATGAAAATCAGAGCCTAGAGAATATCTTCCAAGAAATCATCAAGCAAAACTGCCCTAAGTTCCTAGAACCAGAGGGTAAAATAGTCATTGAAACAATTCACTGACCACCTCCTGAAAGATACTGCAAACTGAAAACTCCAAATAATATCGTTGCCTAATTCCAGAATTATCAAGTCAAGGAGAAAATTCTGTGAGCAGTCAGAAAGAAACAATTCAAACATTGTGGAGCTATAGTCAAGATCGCACAGGACCTTGCAGCTTCTACATTAAAAGAGTAGAGGGATTGGAATATGCTATTCTGTAAGGCAAAGGAGCTTCGACTACAACCAAGGATCAACTATCCAGCAAAATTGAGCATAATCTTTCAGGCCAGGAGATGGACTTTCAATGAAATAAGGGATTTTCAGACCTTCCTAATGAAAAGGCCAGAGCTCAATGGAAAATTTGGTCTTCAAATGCAAGACTCAAGAGAGGCATAAAAAGAGAAACAGGAAAAAAGGGAAAAAATCTTGTTATTCAATAGGGACAAATTGTTTAAATCCTTATATGGGAAGACGATATTTGTTAATCTGGAGAATGGTATATTTATTACAACATTATAAGGGATACCCATAGACAAAGGATGTAGGTATAAATTAACTGATGTGATGATAAAAAACCTAATTAAGGGGTGCAATTGGATTGTAATGGAAGAGGAAGAAGGAAGAGGCAGAAAAGGGTAAATTACATCATACGTAAAGGCACAAAAATATATTATAGAGGGAAAGAAAGGAGGGAAAAGATCATTGTTTAAGCTTTACTGTCATAGGATTTGGTTCAAGGAGTGAATAACATACTCTGTTAAGTATGGAAATCTAACTTGCCCTACAGACAGTAATAAGGGAAAAGGGTAAGAAAAGGGAGGGACAGGGCAGCTAGGTGGTGCAGGGAGTAGAACACTTGCCTTGGAGTCAGGAGGGCCTGAGTTCAAATGTAGCCTCAGATACTTGACACACTTACTAGTTGTGTGACCTTAGGCAAGTCACTTTATCCCAATTTCCCTGCCTTCCCCCCTCAAAAAAATCAAAAAAAAAAAAAGAAAAAGGAGGCTTATAGGGAAGGAAAAATGAGGGAGGTGGTGTTCAAAAGCAAAACCTTTTAGGAGGGGAAGGGAGAAGGGAGAAATAAAAGAATAAATGGGTGGAAGGGATAGGATGGAGAGAAAGACACAGATAGTAATCATAACTGTGAATGTGAACAGGATGAAATCTCCCATAAAACAGAGGTGGATACTAGAATGGGTTATAAACCATAATCCTACAATACATTGTTTATAAGGAACACATTTGAAACATGGTGATACACACAGGGTAAAGGTAAAAGGCTGGAGCAAAATATATTATGCTTCAGGTGAAGTGAAAAAAAGCAGGGATATCAATCCTAATCTCAGACAAAGCAAAAGCACAGATAGATCTAATTAAAAGAGATAAGGAAGGAAACTATATCCTGTTAAAAGGCACAATAGACAATGAAGTAATATCATTACTACACATGTACCAAGTATATGTACATGTATATGTACCAAGTGGTATAGCATCCAAATTCTCAGAGGAGAAGTTAAGGGAGTTACAGGAAGAAATAGGCAGCAAAACTACACTAGTGGGGGACCTCAACATCCCCCTCTCTGAACTTGATAAATCTAACCTCAAAATAAACAAGAAAGAAATTAAAGAGGTGACTAGGATTTTAGAGAAGGTAGATATGATAGACCTATGGAGAAAATTGAATGGGGATAGAAAGGAATATAGCTTCCTCTCAGTGGTACGTGGCACATATGCAAAAATGACCAGTACTAAGGCATAAAACCTCACAATTCAGTGCAGAAAGGCAGAAATAGTCAATGTATCCTTTTCAGATAATGATGCAATAAAAATTATATGTAATAAAGGACCATGGAAGGATAGACTAAAAATTAATTGGAAACTAAATAATCTAATCCTAAAGAATGAGTGGGTCAAAGAACAAATCATAGAAACAATTAATAACTTAATTCAAGAGAATGACAATAATGAGACAACATACCAAAACCTATGGGATGTGGTGAAAGCATTTCTTAGGGGAAGTTTTATATCTCTGAATGCTTACATGAATAAAATAGAGAAAAAGGAGCTCAATGAATTGAGCATGCAACCGAAAAAGCTAGAAAAAGAACAAATTGAAAATCCCTGATTAAATGCAAAATTAGAAATACTGCAAACCAAAGGAGAGATTAATAAAATTGAAATTAATAAAACTATTGAACTAATAAATAAAACACAGTGCTGGCTTTATGACAAAAACCAATAAAATTGATGAACCTTTGGTCAATTTGATTTAATAAAAAAGAAAGAAGAAAACCAAATTACTAGTATCAAAAATTAAAAGGGTAAATTCACCTTCAACGAATAATAGAGCTAGATAAAATAATGACTAAATTCATCTGGAAGAACAAAAGGTCAAGAATATCAAGGGAATTAATGAAAAGTAATGCTAGGGAAGGTGTCCCTAGCCATACCAGATCTTAAACTGTATTGTGATGGAGCAATCATCAAAACTACTTGGTACTGGCTAAGAAATGGAGTGGTGAATCAGTGGAATAGATTAGGTACACAAAACACAGTAGTCAATGACTATAGTAATCTACTCTTTGATAAACCCAAAGAATCCAGCTTCTGGGATAAGAACTCACTATTTGACAAAAACTGGTGGGAAAACTGGAAAATAGTATGGCAGAAACTGGGCATAGACCAAAAGCTTAAACCATATAACAAAATAAAGTCAAAATTGATTCACGATTTAGATATAAAGGTTGATATTATAAAAAATCTGAGAGAACCAAGTCAAAATTATAAGAACGCAAGTCATTCCCCAGTTGATAAATGGTCAAAGGACATGAACAGGCAGTTTTCAGAGGAAGAAATTAAGATATCTATAGGCATATGAAAAAATGCTCTAAATCACTACTGATTAGAGAAATGCAAATGCAAACAACTCTCAGGTACCACATCCCACCTGTCAAATTAGCTAACATGACAAAACAGGAAAATGATAGATGTTGGAGAAGATATGGGAAAATTCGAACATTGTTACATTGATGGTGGAGTTGTGAACTGATCCAGTCATCCTGGAGAGCAATTTGGAACTATGCTCAAAGGGCTAGAAAAAGGCACATACCCTTTGACCTAGCAATACCATTTCTAGGGCTGTATCCCAAAGAGATCATACACATGGGAAAAGGACCCATATGTACAAAAATATTTATAGCAGCTCTTTTTGTGGTGGCAAAGAATTGGAAATCAAGGGGACGCCTGTCAATTGGGTTGTTGTGGTATATGAATGCAATGGAATGCTATTGTTCTATAAGAAACGAGGAGAGGACAACTTCATAATAACCTGGAAAGACATATAAAGTGATGCTGAGTGAGGGGAGTAGAACCAGAAAAACATTGTACACAATTACAAATACATTGTGAGATGAATAACTTTGATAGACTTGGCTCCTCTTTGCAATGCAAAGGCATTCTAATTCTAAGACAACTCCAAAGACATTCTAAATTCTAAGACAACTCCAAAAAGACTCATGATGGAAAAAGGTATCCACATTCAGAGAAAGAATTATGGAGTTCGAATGTAGATTAAAGCAAAGTATTTGCTCTTTTTGGTTTGTTTACTTTGTTTCTTTCTCGTGGTTCATTCCATTCATTATAATTCTTCTTTATAACATGACTAATATTAAAATATGTTTAATGTGAAGGTATATGTAGAACCTATATCAGATTGCATATCATCTTGGTGGGGGGAAGGAGAGGGAGGGGTAGAAAATTTGGGACTCAAAAGCTTGTGGAATTGAATATTGTAAACTAAAAATAAATAATTTTAAAAGGGAAAAATACATCAGATACTTACGTCAAAATGAAAATTTTCCATGTGCATGCTCCCTCTAAAGATCTATATTACAACCTTTCTAATTCCTTAGAGATGGCTTCAGTTCATATAGATAAACAAATGAATAAACCCGAGAACTGGAGATGGGTCTCACTTTTTCTTTTTTAAATAGAATCATAGAATATCAAAACTTGATGAGGCTTCTGACATCAGGTAACTCAAATTGATCCATACTATAAAGTGCCTCTACAAATAGCATTCATCTAACTTGTGCATGAACGTTATAAATGATAAGAAACTGATCTTAAGGGCAACACATTGTTTTTTTCTGCTTCCCTAATGGTTAGGAATTCATGTCTTATATTGAGCTGACAATAGCAACATTGGAACATTGAAGTCAGGGTCACTGGCTCTGATAAGTGAGTGATATGTGAGCTTTCATCTTACTCATGCCAATTCCTGACCATTTCTGGACCACTATCCTCATTCCCAAGTCCCTGAATCCAACTGAAAACTAGGACTCTGGCAGGGGAGTGTCTGTTTTATCTTTCTAGGAAGCAGCTCCCATGCCAACCTCCTGTTATCTCTTTGTCATTAATGTAGCATATCACACCTTCTCATCACCACCAGCATTCCAGCTTCCTGTTATGTGTGGCCTTTTTCCAATCTGATCATAAAGTCATTAGCTGTAATTACTGTCATGCTTGTATATGTTTCTCCAGAGCTTAGTACAGTGCCTGTCCCCTAGTAAGCACTTAATAATATTCTCTCTCTAACTGTAACTGTCATCTAATTTGTCTACCTATCTCATGTGTCTCAGAAGTCTATGCCATCCTAAACACCGTGGAAAAAGTAATTTTTCTTAAGGGTAGATCAGAACATATGACTCCCCTACTCAACCAACTCAAAGTGGCTTCCTTATGTTTCTAGGTTAAAATAAAAATTTCTCTATCTTTTAAAGCCTTATACAACCTGGACTCAGCTTATCTTTCCAGACTTACTGGGCATTATTCTATTACCTATATTTTTAAGATCTAGGCAAACACACCTTCTCTCTGTTCCTCACTCATATGACTCTATCTTAACTTTATGCCTTTGTATTGTATTGTCTCTGTGTCTGAGGTGGGTTGGGGGGACAGACAGAGATAAACAGAAAGACAGACAGAGACACTGAGACATAGACATAGAGACTTAGAGAGAGCACATTTTTAAAAGATTTACTATGTGCCAGGCATTGTGCTACTTAATGGGGGATACGAATAAAAGCAAAAAGAAAAATAGTCCCTGCATTCAACACATAAAAGGTAGATAAAAAGAGCAAGGAGAAGGGAAATGAAAACCACTTCAATATCTTTGGGCAACTAGGTGTTACAATGGATAGAGTGCTTAGACTGGAATCAGGAAGGTGAATCTTCTTAAGTTCAATTCTGGCCTCAGACACTTCCTAGCTATGTGACCCTGGGAAAGCCACTTAACCCTGTTTGCCTCAGTTTCCTTATCTGTAAAATGAGTTGGAGAAGAAAATGAGAAATCACTCTGCTCTCTTTCAAAAAACAAACAAAACAAAAACAAACAAAAAACTCTGAATGGGGTCACAGAGAGTCAGACCTTACTGAAATGTCTGAACAACAAGAAAAGGATGGGGGAAGATACCTTCATGGTGGCAAGATAGAGAAATAATCTTTTGTGGGTAATGGGATTGAAGTGAGCATGACTGGTGTGTATGCTTTTTCAAATGGAAATTGCAGTGAAGAACTCAACAAATACAGTGACTGATACATAGTAGACATAACAATTAATTCTCTCTAATTCTCTCTCTCTCTCTCTCTCTCTCTCTCTCTCTCTCTCTCTCTCTCTCTCTCTCAAATTTATCCATTGATTCTACTTCTGCCATGTGTGATGCACAGAATAAATCTATCACCTCTTCCCTAATAACAGCAATTCAGATATTTAAATACAAATATTGTCTTCTTACCCACAGATATTCCCCATGTCTTCTCCATTTCAGGATAAAAAGATATTGAACAGATTCCTTGAACAGTTTGCATAACTTAATTTTATTTTTAAAAAGGTTTGGAAAAATAATGTTTTGCTAATCTTCCTTCTCTTCCTCAATTAGTACATAGCACTAAAATGCTTATCTCCAAGAGAAACTAAAAATAGGGCCTAAATATTTGTGAAGTTCATATTGATTGTCCTGAAAACTAAATGTCACCATAATAACAGCCATGATCTCAAGCCAGAACTGTCCATTACTAGCATAATTTAAAATCTCATTCAGTGTGACAGAGCTTAGACATATTCTTGTTTAATTTACTTTCAATTAAGCCATTATATAATTGAATCTCACCAAAACTATTGGATTATGCTACAGTTGAATAAATTGAAAGGGTTTGTGTTTCCTTTTTGTTTAAAATCACTAGAAAAGTAATCTAAATGAATCTTTTCATTGCTTCTCCTTATTATTGAAAATATAAGCAATTTATTCTGGCATGAAAAAACAAAAGACTTCTTCATTGGAAAATATGAAATTAATCTAACTTCGCCTGAAATCATTCATCTCATCTACAGTGAATCTGATTCCTTGTTTAAAGTTCATTCTTCTATCATCAACTTCCAAGATAGTTTCTAAGTTTTTTGTTGTTATTTTCCTATGCAATTAAATAAGCAATTTTAAAGACTTAAAAATTCTGATCAATGCAATGATAAATCATGATTCCAGAGGACCAATGATTTGCAACTCTTTCTGTCTTCTGACAGAGGAGTTGGACTAAGTATGCATAGTGTGACAATTGTGTTTGAATGTGGCCACTGTGAAAATATGTTTTCCTTGACTAGGAGTATTTGTTGCAGGGAAGGGATTGTTTTTCTTTCCTGGGCTTAGGGGTGGGGAAGGAGAAATGTTCTATGCTTGTTAATTTTTTTAAAGTAAAATATATTAGCTATTGAAGCTTTGGAACCATAGATTGCTACCCTTGGATCCCAACTCTCAATGGATACCTGATCACAGTTAAGATAGTTGCTCTAACAATATCAGTTAGAAGCAAAGGAATATCTCTCCTACCTATTCTATCTATTCCCTGGAAATGCTTGTGTTTCCTGCATGCTATTAATAGAAATTTCTGAATAATGGTTAAAAACAGCCTAAATATTTTTAAATGGGTATACTTTTATCTGTTAATGTGAATATATGTCAAATAAGTGTTCATATAGTAAAGAATGAATACAAATTTTTACTATATACTTTCTTCTTCAAGCAAAGAGAGAAGTGGAATATGCAGTTATTCAATTATAGTATTGCTTATGGTCCCATTTCTTTCTAAACATGATTGTTATATTAAATTATGTTCATCTTGACATTTTATAATTATAAAACCCCTCTTAGAGGTATGAAATATTATCATAGCAAAGATTTAACATTGGTAATTTCATGGATCATTCTATATAGTTGATAATAATAGATAGTATAATGTTTCCACACATAAATTCACCTATGTAAAATCTTTCTGGCTTATAAAGTTTATCCTATAACAGTATAGGGACTTGGCAGAGTGAGTTAACTCTCTTACATAACCAGTATTGTAGATTCAGAACAGAAAAAGAATTTAGAGGTCATGTGATTCTACCCTGCCAGTTTGCATATGAGGAATCTGAGACCAGATAAATTAAATGACTGTTCAAGGTTATACAGGTATTAAATGGCAGAGCTGGTATTTAAACCCAGGTGCTTTTACTCTAAATCTAGCCCGTCTTCAATTCAATTCAATAAACATTTATTAAATGCTTACTATGTGCCAGGGACTATGCTAAATGCTGGGTATACAAAAGGGACAAAAGATAATCCCTGTACTCAAGGAGCTTACAATCTAATGGAGGAGACAACGTGCAAACAAATATATTCAAAACAAGCTATATACAAGATTAGTAGGAAATAATTAAATGTAGGAA
>JAQQSZ010013677.1:0-11704 GCA_028646595.1 Phalanger gymnotis
ATTCTTCTCCTCATTGGCTTTTTGGAGCTCTTTTGCCATTTGAGTTAGTCTATTTTTAAGGTGTTGTTTTCTTCAGATTTTTGGGTATTTTTGGGTCTCCTTTAGCAAGTCATTGACTTATTTTTCATGGTTTTCTCGCATCCTTCTCTATTCTATTGTCTTGCAACAACTATATTCCATTTGCTTGGCTTTAATAGCCCTCTGAATTGGCCATGTCTGACAAAGGATGCCTCATTTTGTAGCCCTGGCCCACCATCTAAAGGATGGAAGGCATATCTTACCAACAATTCACTTAAGCTTTGTATAAATTTTAAGAGGAAAAAACAAAAAAACCCCAGTATGACAATCATAATTCCAGAATGTGGTTCAATCCTGGAGTTTTGAATGGCAACTTACTGATTTTAAAAATGCAGATGGATCCCTAATCCTTCTCCTCTCTCCCCAGAAATTTTATTGACTTTGCACAGTTCCCATCGCTCTGGAATATTCCTCTCTGGGAGAACGGCAAACTCAGCACATCCAGATTCTCAACAGACAGGGATGGAGCTGGCTTCATCCATTTATTGTCACAGAAATCACCATTTGGATTTCCTACCCAAGATGTCTATTGACTAATCTATATCTCACTAAGCCTCCATTTCCTACTCTTTCTCTCTCTGCTGCCTTAGGAGTTCTCAAACCATATTAGTTTTTTCCCTACTTCCATCCAAAAACTTTTGTGGGAGTTGACTAGATCCACTCCAAAGAATGTCATTGTGGGGAAAACGACCACAGGCATCAAACCAGAGAGGGTACCTGCTGATTCCCAAAGTGAGGCCTCCTATCTAGCTCCCCTTCCCTGCCAAAGCCCTCCTCTCCATCCAGCCTAGGAAGGCAGTAACATACAAATCTGACATTTCTTTTTTCTCACCTTTCATCTCCGCTGTGCGCTCCGGGAATTTTTTTTTTTCATAAAATAAACCAACACGAACTTCATACTTATATAAATCACTCCAAATCCTTCCAGGCCCCCAGTCAAATGCTCCTTAGCTGGGTGCCAAAGCAAAGCTTGACAGACGATTATGGAAACACAAAGAACAAACAAAACACCCATATTTTGGGGAGCGGTAAAAATAGCTTTGAAAAGAGAGAATGAGTAAACCAACAACCCAAACCGATGCCAGCTTCCTCCTTCTCTTCACTGCTGCTGGGTGATTATTCATTTGTTCCTTGGCAAGGGTTTGGCCTAATGAGTGACGTGTCAGTTGCCAGAGAATGGCAATGGAAAGAAACTTGACCCGATTAAGAAGGCCACTCGGGGATTGTATCGCAAATACCCAAACATGGTGCATGCCTTGGACTGGACAATTACAGATCATCTTAGCTGGAGTCTGTGATTTTTAAGCTGCTGTTTCTCAGGTAGGAGTGATAAAAAAAAAAACATGGTATACTTCTACCCAAAGGCTGCCGTCACTATTATCTTGACCCCTTTGCTTCTGACAGACGATTTTTAAGGCTTGGTTTCCAAGCAGCAGCTCACAGCCCAACCTCAGACTCAACACAAATGCTGGGCTCTTTAGATTCTGCCTTATCTGAGAATGCTCTAGGGCCCTCCCAACCACAGCTTCTGTCCCCATCCCTAGGCAGTTAGGTGGCATGGTAGACAGAATGGTGGACTTTGGAGTCAGGAAAACCAGAGCTTGAATCCTTCCTCAGACATTTACTAGCTGTGGGCCTCTCTGAACCTCAGTTTATTATAAAGTGGGGATAATGATAGCATCTAGCTCACAGGGTTACTGTGAGGATCACAAGTGAAGTGTTTCATAGAGGTTAAAGTGCTACGAAAATGTTAATTATTATTATATTTACTTCTATGTAGACGTGTTTTTTCCCAATAGAACATAAGTTCCTTGAGAGAGAGAGAATTGGTTCATTAGATCTTTGTGTTTAAAACACAGACACAAATAACTGTAGCAAATAAAGTCCTGATTCAGTAGAAACAGATCAGAGAAGGTTTGAATCAGGAATTTGGGATAGGCTTTGAGGGATGGAGTTTAACAAAGAGACACAGAAAACAGGACATCCCAGGTATTCCAAAAAGTATGAGCAACGTGGGAAGAAAGTGGGAAATCTTACACCATGTTCAGGGCATGGTGAAGAGTACCATCTACTTAGAATATAGTGTATATAAAAGGAGTTAGCTGTGGAAGGCTCCTGAGTCTGGACGATATTTGAGGGGCATTGGGGAGCTAAAGAAGGTTGACAAACAGCAGAGTGATGTAAACAAACTATGCATTAAAAGGATTAATCTGGCACACATTTCCTTGTATCTTTTTCACATGAAGGAATGTTTCATTAGTGGTATATACACTATTAATAAACTCCAGATGAATCTTTGAGCCCCCCACAATTTGTGAAGAGAATTTACTTCATTCATTTTTATAGAGAGTCAAAGATCTGAATTGTTGGAGGGAATAATAACACTGACCCAATTATAGAGCCCAGAAGTAATGGAGTCTTAACATGGAAAAACTGAGTTACCAAAGGACCTCTGCCAAGGTTTAATGGATATGGGTTTAGAAACCCAGGTCACCGGTCTAAATTCTGAGACAAATTAATACCAGCTATAGCTGACATGGCTGACCATCATCACAAATCATAGGATGGCACCTTATACCCACGCTGGGGGTGATTGAGTAAATTTCACCTTCTATTGGCAAGACTGGCCCTTAATCTGTGCTCACAACTCAATGTTATTATGTTATTTCTTCTCATCATGTGAAGACTTATTTTCTCGTAAGACGACAGCATCCTACATATGGAACCTCTTGAAGCAAACCTTATCATTCATTCACTTGTTTATTTGTTCATTCATCTGTTGATTTATTTATACATTCCATTAGTTCATTTGTTCATTCATTCATCTGTCTGGCCTTTCAACATTTTTAAAGCACCTTTCTATTTAACTATCTGGACTTACCACCATGCCACTGCTTCCTCCCCACATCATTGCTTTCAGTCTGTCCCCCACCATCTCTCTCTCTCTCTCTCTCTCTCTCTCTCTCCACACACACACACACACACACACACACACACACACACACACACATACACACACACACCCCATTAATGAGAAAAGCCTAGCTACAGAAATCTAACAGAAGAAAGGTTTACCCTTCACTGGAGCAAATAAATATTTAAATGGCTGTTTTTCTTCTTCTTCATTTATGCAACAGACAGGGACCTCATTTGAGAATCTTAACAGAAGTGGCTCCAGATTAGGGGGGGCTGCAGCTATTTATCCATTCCAAATATAAGCCTTGCTAATTAGGTCATAATGGTACTCATTTATCATAGAAATCGGGAGCACAGATTGTATTGATCTACGATATCTACGGGCACAAAGAGCTTATCAACACAGGCTCAGCACTAATGGCACCCACACACAACTGAAATACCCTCTTGAACCTTTAAACTCTCCCTAAACCCCATGATACCGTGATCCTGGCTGTTTCAGGATGAGGGGATGGTCGGAACCGGCTGATTTCAGTGTTCTGGTTGAAGACAATGGATTTAGAGCTTACCTCTCCAAAACCTAGCCTTTTTTTTTTAACTCTAAAATATTATGTTTGTCCAACCTGTGGGAAATGTTGGTGGTCTGCAAATTCAGTCAGGGGTTACCAGAGGCAAAATATCCTGTGTGGTTTTGTTATTGGTGCCAGGTGGGTCGAAACTGGACCATGGGCCCTTCAATTTAAGTGTGTGTCTGCCAAGGGGTTTCCTTCACAAGAAGGATGAGGCCTTGGATCTGCTGTAGCAGGTGAGCTATTAAGTAAGCCAACCAAGAAAGGGAAGGCGGCTTCTCCTGGCCTATGTTTAGTACTGCATATTAGTTAAAGATCAGACATGTAATTGGGGTGGGGCACAGAATGATACAGTGTTAGAAATGAGCCCAGATCAGAAGTCAGGGGCCCCACTTTTGGGGCCTTAGTTTCCTCATCTGTAATAGCAGCAGTAATAATAACAGATATTTATACAGCATGTTACAATTTGCAAAGTGCTTTGTGTACATGATCTCATACGAGCCTCAAAGCTCTGAAATGAGACACCTGTGCCAGGCACCCACGATGATCTAAGGCACCAGGAGCGCTATCCTTGGTCCTGCCCCTGACTCAATCTGAGTAGAAGTCTGTAAGGATGACGATGATGATGACGATGATAAAGCTGGGGACATGGGCTTTTAATCACTGTAGGGAACTTCCAGAGATAGAAACTCCTTCCACCAATGCCAAACAGTGACTCATCTATAACTTATATAGGGTCTCAGAGTCTAGGGAACTGAGAGGTATTTATCATCTCCAACGAGCATTTGTTAAATACCTACTATGTGCTGAAAATGCCAGATAATACGAACAAGAGGAAGAGATCTTATTACTACAAAAATATTAAATGTATGGGAGCCTAATCCAGGGCTGCGGCCGAGAGCTTTACCCAGCCAACGTCCTGGGGCATAATGAGGGACAATCTAGAAAAACACTCCGATGGGTTCTGCTCCTGAAGGTAAAGAGCTTGAAGAAAGGCTCCTCTGTGATTTACCTTGATCTCATTAAAGAGGAAAGGATAAAGCATATCATAACATTCCCAGGAACAAGGATGCACAATCTGTCAGCAGAGCTTTTCCCATTCCCTTACTGTGACCTGAACAAAGGAGGTGCTGGGAGAGAGAAGCAAGCTAGAATACATCCCTTCTTTACAGGACTGCCTCATTATTTATAAAGTACCTACTGGGTGTGTCAACGTGTGCTAGGTTGAGCAGTAGGAAGAATACTGGGTTTGGAGTCAGAACATTTATAGGATCAAGGACTGAGAGCTGGAAGGCACCTCAGAGGTCATCATTACAGGTGAGGAAACAGGTCCAGAGAGACAGATTTGCCTCCTGAGAATCATGCAGCTAGTAATGTGGGGGGGGGGAGAGGAAGGGTTTCAGACTCTAGTTCCTCCTGATTTTTAGCCTACACACAAATACCCATAAAATCACAATATATCAATAAGTATTTAATAAGTACCTACTATGTGCCAAGCATTGTGCTAAGTGCCAGGGACATAAATATAAATCCCTCTGGGCTTTGGGTTCCTCATCTGCAAAATAAGGCATCTAGATGACAGAAGCACAGACCTAAAGCTGAAGGAAGAGCAGAGGTCATCTGGGCCAAAGAAACTGAAGTCCAGGGAGATTAAGTGGCTTCTCCAAGGTCACAAAGGTAGTATCAGAGGTAAGATGTGAACCCCATGACCACTATGAACTGGCCAAGCAGCAACCTTAGAGCTAACACTTATGTTTTAATTTTTAAAGTGGTGATAGGTTCTAATTATCAGTGTGGTTCAGAAATAGCAGGTCTTCGTGAAATGTCTCCCTTCTTTTGGCTGGATCCGCATACACACTGTCAGTCCACCGCCCTCCCTCCAACCACACAGACACACACAGAGATACACACACACACACACACACACACCCCACACACACACAAACACAGACATACACAGACACACACACAGACATACACACACATGCACACGCACAAACACACAGACGCACACAGACATACATACACAGACATACATAGACACACAGACATATACAGACACACACACACACACACACACACACACACACACACACACACAGCCTTAAATAAAGCAACAGGAAGAAAGGAAGAGAGCAGAGACAAAGGAGTCTTGGCCATTCCCGTCACCACTCCACTCAATCATCTCGCGGTGCTGGCCAAGCTAATGTATTTCCCAGGGCCCAGCAAACCTGCAGTGTTCATCCACTGGGGACCACCTAAGAGCTTAGTCTAGGGTACTCTTCCTCTTACAATATAAATCAAAGGTTGTCAGGCTGAACAGAGGGATCCTTTGGTTAAGGGCAATCAGAGGATAAATGAGTTGGGGAGGGAACAAATGAAGAAGCGAATTTGCTTTAACGACGGGAAGCAGTAGGCCAGGAAGAGACTCTGCTATTCTGGCTGGGCATCCCTACTAAACAGCAAGTGGGGCCTGTTTCCCACCCAACTCTTTCTGCAGAGGTTAACTGCAGGGCCCACAGAATGAAACGGGGAGGAACCAGAGGTCACCTAGTCCAACTCTCATTTTACAGATTAGGAGACTGAGGGGTAGAGAGGCTAAGTGACTTGTCTAAGGTCACCTAGTGAATAAATGATAGGGCCAGGATTCAAACCCAGGTCGTCTGACTCCATGCTGCCTCTAGTCCTCTCTGTTCTCCCCAATCTCCCCTGCAGGTAAATCCCATCTCATCCAGGAGGTGAGCAAAGTTATAGGATCATGGATTAAGAGCTGGAAAGGACTTTAAAGGCCAACTCATCCAAGCTCCTCATTTTACTGATCAGTAAACTGAGGTTTGGAGGGAATAAATGACTTGAACAGGGTCACACATCAACCTAAAATGTAATTTACAGGAAGAGAGATGATGAAACCTATTCTTTCCTCTTGGTAGAGGAGTGGAATGTCGAATATCTTATCAGAGAAAATGGCTTTGTTGGTTCTTCATTATCGTCTCTTTTTTTACACAGGAGGGTTCAGTGGGGTAGGGGTGGGTATTGAGGATATGACTGTGGTATTTAAAACCCCCAAAGGCATTCAATATTCAATAACATTCAAAAATCAATAAGCAAAATGTATTGAACCACGTTAGTAAGAGTGATGCATGGCCAAAGATCAGAGCAGGTCATGCTGTGGGGGTCTGGGGACACACGGGGGAAACGGGATGCAAATGGCTCGATCTGAGCCGTAACCAGCATTTATCACACGCCTTTACAGTTTTTAAAATGACTGGTATCTTCATGCAATTTGCAGTGGGAGGTGGAGGAGACTTGGCAAAAGAACTCTTCACCAGATTTTCTTCCTTCTTTTCTGCCTTCTGCTTTCCTTTAAAAACGGGTTGGCAAAATTGTCACTTAAGAGCTTAATATTAGGTTCACATGAATTCTCACCCCGCCTGCGTCTGAAAGGGACACGCCGTCCCAACTGCTAATGAAACAGCTTTCGGTTGCAATCTTCCAAAGGGATTATCACCCAAAAAGAACAGCAGCTAATGGGAAGAGAAAACTATCTCCATGGTGCTCTTTGAAAGCCACCTGTGAGTCCAGATTTCACTTCCTTTCCTGATGCTGGTAAAATCTTCCATGACTGGGTCCATTTCAACAAAGGGATGAATTAGAAAGAAGGGAAGGAGCCTAGAAGCGCTGAGCGGACACTAGATGGCGCTGCCACATATTTTAAACAAAGGCTTTGCCCAACCCTGAAGACTCAGGAAAGAAAAAAAAGTCAGTCTTGTCAGCTAAGAGAGGAAGCTCTTAGGAGGCAGGGATGAAGTTCTTTTGCCAACGATTCACACGTTTTGGGTATTCAATAAATATGTAACACATCAATTCTCCTACTTGGGGGGGACTAGACAAGTCCCTTCCTCCGTCTGTGCCTCAGTTTCTCCATCTGTAAAAAGACTTGGATGATATAGTCTCTAAAGTCCCTCCCAGCTCTAGAGCTATGATTTGGGATCCTATGATTTTAGTCAGGGAGAACTGGGATTTCGAGTCGGGAGGACCTGGGTTCGGATCTCTTCTTTGCTGCTTGTGTGAACTTGGAGGCATTTCCTCACTTCCTTTCTCTGGACCACAGTTGCCTTTAGTTGTAAAACGGGACGCTTGGATTCAGTCACCTCTAAGATCCCTTTCAGGCCAAAATCACAGGCTCCCATGACTTTAGCGATATCTAGTCCAACAGCCTCATTTTACAGATGAAAAACCTGAGGCCCACAGATGACGAGTGACCTGATCCAGGCCACACAGACAGAGGGATGGCTGGGACTAGTAGCCAGACTTTCTGATATGTGAATGCAGGCAGGGCTGATGTGGACAAGTGCCTCGCACCAAGTAGAACTTTATGAACAGGGACTGTCTCAGGTTTCTATTATATCCCCAGCACCTAGCACGGAGTCAGTTTGGCAATTTACGAATGCGTATTGATTAATTAATTGATTGATCTCTAATGCCTTGTCCAGCTCTTACAGTCTATATTAATCAATAATTCAAGATTGGTTCTATGTACTCGTTTTAGGGGAGGGGCTTTTCATCTCCTCTGGCCGCATGACAATTTTACAAATGTACCCCAGGTACAATTGAAGTTGGAATTGAGACCGTGAGCAATTCCAAAGAATTAGAAAGTCTCTTTTGGCTCTAAATTCTATGGATTGTGGAGGGGGTAGGGGTGGGGGATGGGATGGATTTAAAAATAATCTTAGAAAAAAGTTAATAATGGACAATCACACAACTAACTAAACTGCTTAATAATGATTTACATTTGAATTAATTCATTTAAATGCACAAAGTATCACAACTTCACAGTCATGGGACCATTTTTAGGCAATAATTAATAAGGCCAAAATAAAGTCATGCTTTGTTTACAGGCTCACAGAGTTACAGTTGGAAGAGACATCAGAGATTACCTAGTTTGGCTTCTTCATTTTATAGATGAAGAGATGAGAGGTCCAGAAGACAGATGGCTAGAGGCTGAGTCAGGGTTCAAATCCAGTTCTCCTGACCCTGAACCCAGCATATTTTCAACTGCATCTACTCATATAATGGCCATTCAGCCAAACACTAAGTTGTAAGCAAGAAGTAGGGTTCCCTTCCCCACCTTTTTAAATAATTGAAACCAGGGCAATATCCAAACAGCCTATCCTCCTCCTTCATTAAACAGAACAGGCTTATCTAACTTGCTTTTTGATCATGGCAGAGATTCAACTTGGAATATTGGTACCTGGGAAGAAAATTATATGTGTTTAAGGGGAAGGAAGGTTGGTATTGGGACTGAGGAGAGGGTGGTGGCCATGGAGGACAGATGATCCTATGTACTGTCACCTTAAAAGAGAAGGTGATCAGACCCTTACACTTGTGGGAGGAAGGCTGCTATCATCATAGTGACAACATTCTGATGTGTGAGTGACTTTAGGGTGAGTATACTGAGTGGGTTAGCAAGGCCAAATGTGGGAACGGTGGTGGTTGCAAGGCAGACTACCACTGACCCCTTCCCTGCCTCCCACCCCTCCTCCCTTACATGGGTTAAAGCCCTGTTTGCCCTGTGCTAGTTATAGCTCTGACCCATAGCTAGTCTCTTAACCTGTTCCTGCCTCATCTGTAAAAGGCCCATTAATATGAGCCCTGAATCAATCTCCAGGCAAAAGACTTGGAAAATCGATACAATAAGGACTATGAACAGCTCTGCTACTTGGAAAGCAATGACTACATAAATACAAAATATTATCATTTGACAAAAGCCTCAGTGCCAACAACACATGCTATCTCCATCAACGTTTGGCCCAAGCCTGGGTGGATTTCACCAGGGAGGATGCAGGAGAAGCATTCCTCCTCCAGATTTCTTGGTGTGCTCTCTGTTCATCCCTCCTGCTGCCCCCTGACCCCAGCTCCCCACTGGGCTCCACGGGCTCTGGGTCTGCACTTGCAGCTGCTCACTGGGATACAGAGCCATGGAGGAAAGTCCCAGGCTGCGTTCTCTAGCCTGGTCACATCAGGACCTATTTCAGCTTCCCTTCCTGACAGATGTTTTACTGTAGGGCTCATTTAGTGGTGGTGATGGTTGCACCTATGGTGGGGTTTGGTAGTAGGGTCTTACTGCCCATCTTTATTCTCTAGCCTTCAGATGATCTTGCTATAATGTAGGAAAAGGCCGTTATAGGCACTAAGCTGAGTGTGACCCAGGACGCTAGAGGAATCTTTATTTTGACCCTCTTCCTTTTGACTCCCAAATGGCCAATGATACTATTAAGTCACCAGCAGAAATGTGAATTTCCATCTCAGATATGCCCAGCACAACCACCTGCAAAGGGGAGAAAACCATGGGAATGGCCAATGACTGCTCCGGGATGGTGTGAGATTGACACCAGTCCCCAGAAGGGGCAGGGTTAGGATATTTCTTTACATCGCAGTAAACTCACTGCATAAATGAGTATGCATAAAAGATGCCCCCTTTTTTCCCTGTCACTTGTCTACTCAAGACCTACAAAGAGCCCCCACCCACTGCCTATGAAATCTAGTCCAAACTATACTTGTCATTCAAGGCCTTTTCTAATCTTGTTTCACCTCACTTTTCCAAACCTATTTCACTAAATGTCCAATCAGACTGATCAACAAGCAGCTTGTAAGTGCTTTCTTTGTGCTGGACATTGGGCTAAGCCCTGGGGATACAAGAAAGGCAAAAACCAGTCCTTACCCTCAAGGAAAACCTTCCCATAGGGATGGTATGTCAGTAACTAGGTACACACAAGATATATACAGAGTGAATGAAAAAGAATCTCAAAGAAGGAGATACTGGCATCTGGGTAAGGCATCCCAAAGAAGGTGGATTTAAGCCGAGTCTTGAAGGAAGCCAGAGAAGCCAAGAGGTAGATGTGATGAAGAAGAGTATTCCATGCATGAGGCAGAGCTATTACACACATATGGAGCTAGGAGATGGAGTGTAATGAGCGAGAGACAAAGAAGGCCAGCATTGCTGGGTCAAACAGTACGTGGAGAGGAACACTGATGTGTAAGAAGAATGGAAAGGCAGAAAGGAGCTAGGTGGTAGTGGGGCTTTAAATACCAAACATAGTAACTTGTGTTTGATGTTGGAGATAAAAGGGAATCATTCAAGGTCATGGAGTGGGGGTGGCAATGGGGGATGACATGGTTAGACAGGTGCTTTAGGAGAATCATTTTGATAGCCTAGTGGAGGATGGATTACACTAGGGATAGACTCAAAGAAGGGACACCAATTAGAAGGCTTGTGCGATAGCCTAGGTGATGGCCTATATCAGGGCGGTCTTTGTGCAAGGGAAGGGGATGTACATGAGAGATGCTGCAAAGACAGAAATGATAAGATTTGGCGCCATATTGGATATGTGGGTTGAGAAAGAATGAGGAGTTGAGGATGACACAGATCTGTGGTATGCTTGATAGTAATTGGAAAGTTGGGAGAGTAAAATTATTTCTGTTTTGGACATGTTAGATTTGAGATGTCTATTGGACATTTAGTTCATGATGTCTCAAAGGTATTTCTTGATGCAGGACCAAAGCTTGAGAGGATGGACATAGAGATCTCTGCTTTGAGATGATAACTGAGTCCATGGGAGCTGGAGATCACCAAGTGACACGGAACATAGAGGGAGAGGAGAAGAGGGCCCAGGACAGAGCTTTGAGGTACACCTGTTGCTAGTGGGCATGATCTAGATGAAGATTCAGCAAGAGATTAAGAAGAATAGACAGTTAGGGGGCAGTCCAGGAGAGAAGAGATACTGACCAACAGTGTCAGAGCCTGCAAAGAGGTCAAGAAGGATGAGGATTGAGAGAAAGTCTTTAGATTTGGCAACTGAGCAATCTCTGCTATTTTGGAGAGGGAAATTCCATTAAATTTTAGGTTAGGAGCCAGACTGCAGAGGGTTCAGAAGAAAGTGAGAGAAGGAACAAAGTCACTGGCTTTCTCAAGGAGTTTCATTAAGAAAGGGAGGAGAGATGTTGGACAATAGCTAGTGGGGATGGTCAGATCAAATGAGAGTTTTTTTTTTTAAATTTTTTTTTCTTTATTTTTGACATGTTTGGTTTTCAGCATTGATTTTCACAGGCGTTTGAATTACAAATTTTCTCCCCATTTCCTC
>JAQQSZ010013678.1:0-11703 GCA_028646595.1 Phalanger gymnotis
AATTTGTTGCTCTGGGCCCTGAATAAATTTTTTGATGCCTTCTGCTTGGAGAATTCTGTATACCCAACGATTTCGAACCATTCTGATATTTATATGATCCTTTTTGAGAACATAAATTCGGCCTTCCTACTACAGACTCCAGGTCCAATATACAATCATACACACACACAAAAATTTGTTTTATCCTAAATTCTTGTTCTTTCGTGAGATATTACCAGGTATCAATAACCTTCTGCCATCTTTTTCCATGAGATTTTAAAAACTAATTTTTCTTGTAAATCGAAGTTAGATATTTCTTCTAAATCAGTACCTCCCAAGATTTGCTGAATGGGATGATTTCAAGGCTTATTTTGGGGGTGGGGTCGGGGAGGTCTACTAAATATAGTAATCATTTTACAGCATTTAACTTTCCATAAGTTGTGGTGATCATTTATCATGGTGTCTGTTTCTTTATCCATTTCTCATTTTAGGATTAAATAATTTGAGTACATCAGATTGAAGCTGTTTTATTTGCACAGTATATACTGTCACATTTCTTTTCTGTTTCCTAATTTTGTACAGATTTTGATCTTTGCTCTGAAAAGGCAATGAATGCAAATAGCTGATTTGTAATGACTTTCAAATTCCCAATTACTCATTTTGTTTCTGTTAAGAGATAACTTCCATTTTTCTGCATATGTATGTATGCAGGGTTATTTTGTATTCAACATATTCAGCTTTTTCTGCCTCTCTTCTTGAAGAAATTATTCATGACGCCTAGGCATGAGACTCAAAAACTACTTGGGAGTTGTGTTATGCCCATTTTATGGAAGAGTTGGGCATCTTATTTTGCAGAACACATGATAAGCATAAGTTAAAGAAAGCCAGATGTTCCATGAAATAGCGATCTGTGAAATAGTGTTCCTTGTTTTACTCGGTTCTACAATATATTAAGCTCATTTAATTGCTTTATTTGCTACTTCAGGGAGAACCTATGAGTCATCATTCTATTTAGCTACAATTTCCTTATATGTCCTGGTTTCACTTATGACGTGAATATGTTAATTTCAATTTGATTAGTACTCCAATAGAATACCTATTTCGGAGTTATTGAATAAAGATTCCAAATGTAATATTTTAAAGTTTCTTAACATTACAATGCCTAGTCTTTAAAAAGATTTTTATATCCCTTAGATTCTTTCTGCATCTCATCTCTATTATGCTCCAAAGAGCTACTACCCCTTTAAAAAATAAGGGAAAAAAGAAGGAAATTAGTAATGCCCATATACATATGAGAAAAATCTTATATCAACAACTATGTACCCAGGCCCCCAAAAAAGAGTAGAGGAAAGTGATTTTCATATTTCTTCTTTGGGGGCAATATCTTCTTTATAATTTCACAATATTCATTTTAATTTGTTGTTGTGACTGTGGCTCATTTAATTTACATTTTTGTAGCAAGCGTGTGTGCGTCTATAAAACTATATATAAAACTACATACATATATATGTACATAACTACATAGATGTATGTGTATGTGTATATATGACTTTCCTAGCTTGGTTCACTTTATTTTGTATCAATTCATGTGTGTCTTTCCATGCTTCTCTATATTTATCTTGTTCTTCATTTCTTATAGCTTACTATTTTACTATATTCATGAACCTCAATTCAGTTATCCACTCCTCATTTGATTAGCATTTGCTTTCTTTCTAGTTCTTTGCTGCCACAAAAAAAAGTTCTGCTATAAATATTTTGCTATCTAAAGGACCTTTCTTTTTACCAATGACCTCTTTGGCATATATGCTTAGCAGTGAGACCTCTGGATCAAAGGGTAAAAATAGCTAAGGCACATTGTTTGCATGATTCCAAATTCTTTCCAGAATGGTTGTACCATCTCACTGCTCCATCAACTATACATCAGTATTTCTTCCTTTCCACAACTGCAACACATTTGCTATTCTCATGTCTTCCCATCTTTGGCAATTTGTTATTTAAAGATCTGAAAGTCTTACAATAATAATGTGCATTTAGGTATATTACTTAAAAATGCTCTAAATCACTAATAATTAAAAAAAGAAAATTGAAAGAAATCTAAGTTACCAACTCACAATATCAGATTGGCTATTATGAAAGAAAAGAAAAATCAGAAATGCTGGAGTGGATGTGGAAAATAGGGAAAATTATTCCCTCTTGGTAGAGTTGGTCTGTGACCTGATCTAATCATTGTGGAGAATAATTTGGAACTGTGCCCAAAGGATTATAAAACTGTATATACCCTGCAATTCCACAATAACACTACTAAGTCTTTATTCCAGAAAGATAAAAGAAAAAGGAAAAGAGCCTTTATTTAAAAAAAAAACCTCACATATATAGCAGCTCTTTTTGTGGTAGCAAAGAATCAGAAATTTAGAGGATGTCCATTATTTAGGGAATGCCTGAACAGTTGTAGTATATGATATGATAGAATAGTATTGTGCTATGAGAAATGACAAGGGGAATGGTTTCAGAAAAGCCTGGGAAGACTTCTATTAAATGATGCACAGTGAATTGATTAGAGCCAGAAGAACATTGCACACAGTAACAGGAATATTGTAAAGATGAGCAAATATGGAAGACTTAGTTTCTCTGATCAATACAATGATCTATAACAATTCCAAAGGACTCATGATAAAAATCACTATCCTCTTCAAGAGAAAGAACTGATAAACTCTGAGTGTATATCAAAGCATGATGTTTTTTACTTTATTTTTTCTTAAATGTGGCTACTATGGAACTACATTTTGCATGATTTCATACATATATATATATATATATACATATGTATTACACACACACACACACATGCACACACACACACACACACACACATATATATATATATATATATATATAAGTATCATATTGATTACCTTCTCAACAGGTAGAAGAAGGACTGGAGGAAGGTAGAGAATTTGGAATTCAAATTAAATAATGCATGTTAAAAATCAATAGAAAGTATATTTGTAATAAACATTTAAGCCCATTATTATATTTATGGTAGTAAATACTTAAAGAAATGTTTATTGAAATTTTAGACAAAGAGACCCAGAATAGTGGATGTAGCCTCTGTGGTAAATGTATCAATATTAAATTTGTTTCTAATCTGTTTCTATTCTGCTCTTACAACTGATGGACTCTCTGCATTGAGGTATGCCTACATCAATCTCCCATATATTGACATATTCCTTTTTCTTATTTAAGAAATGAATGGTTCATTTCTGTTGGAAAATGCATACAAAGTACTATACAGTTTTAGTGTTTTATTAGGTACACTTATATATGTATATATAGACATAGAGGTGTATGTGTGTGTGTGTGTGTATTTTCCCCTCCTGAGGATTACATCCTACATAAAAAGGCATTCACAACCCAGAAACACTTGCAGTGAATTTCTGAACTACAAGGAACTCATTCAATGTCCTTAGAAAATGAGTATGAATTATTTCATGTGCTTCAGGATTACTGAGATGACCATTTGGGAGGGAGATCTACAAGCACCATGGAAGAAGAACTCTAGTTAGATGACTAGGTTAACACTCCAAACCATTGTTGGGAGGAAAAGGAGGTATGTTTTTTTGTAATCTGTTTCTATGTATGAAGGTTTCTATGAGGAAAAATGGTTTATTACTTTAAATCCTGGCTACAACACTGGATACAATATTGCTTAACACAACTCATCAAGAATAAAAAGAACCTGAAAAACTCACTACTACAATTTACTTATGTTGTGTGCCATGTGATCAGTCATGAAACCTCCCACATAAAATGCACAGTTTTAAGCAACACAATTTTTCCCCTGAATTTCACCTACTTACTAAGTGTTGCTAGGGTACAGTAGCCATTATGTCAGTTACCATCTGCTATTTGTCTTAGCATTTTTTTTGGCCAGTGTTTCTTTTCAAAGAAGACAATGAAAAAATGATACATATACAATTTTAAAATATAGTTCAACCATTTAAGAATCTGTCCTATATGTATTCACTTAAGCTCTTCACACATAATTATATTAACATGTAATCTCATAATCATTAACTATCACCATAAACTCCAAAGAATGAAATCAAACATCTCAACCAAGAAATCTGTTTCAGTCAATTACTGGCCACCAACTATGCCTCATTTTCTCTCATTCCCCCTCTATTCTTCTCAATCCTACATTATTCCAATTTAACATTTTCTACTGTGCCTTCTGGAATTCCCTGTCATTGTAACCATATTTCCCTTAATTCTGGACCTCTTTCTCTCACACTCCTTTAACCTACTAGCCCTCACTGAAACATGCTTTCCCTTAATGAGACTTCATCCCTAGTCATTCTTTCCAACACTGGCTGGGCATTCTCTAATGCCTCCCAACATACTGGTCCTAGATGGGCAGTCAGAATATTCCTGGCTTCCCCAATATGAATTCTATACTCACCCTTTACCTTCTTCAGTAAACAAACTTTCCTCCTTTAAAAACCCTCAACCAATAATTTCTACCTAATCCAAAATATGGTGTCTATAATATCCCATTCCCTCCCCCTAATGTTATTCTCCCTTCTTTCTTAAGAAATTCACTAGCTAGTTCACCATCTCCCTCTTTTTCCCAACTCCTGTCCTTACTTAGTTGTTCCCTCAAAGTTTCTAATGTCCCAATTACTCAGCCATCTTAAATCCATAACCTATTTCTATATGTTTATTATCACCCATATATATTCCACCTTTGGGATTAGAAACCTTGACATTTGTCTATCTGCTCATAATCTTGTGTTATCACTCTACCTCTCCTTATGCCTCACCCTATGCCTTAGGTCTTACTCCTATTTGGATGCCCTAATCCCTCTGCCCTTCTGTACTTTCCCTTTTCATTAGTTCAGCTCTGACTTCGCTTTCTTTCCTATCCAGTCTCAGCTTATGAGTTAGTTACATCAACTCTACACTGATCTCTGATCTCTTGTCAATGCCCTGTCCCTATGTGTCTCTTGTGAAATTTCAGTCCTAGAACACTTTCACTGTCTAGCCTCTACGTATTTATTCACTAACTGCACAAAACAGCAGTAGTAAGTCTCATATGAGCCTCATTTGATGCTGCCATTCCCTCTAACCACTGTTCTATATCTCTTCTGCCCTTTGTGACTAAATTCCTTGAAAAATGCCTCCATTTTCTCTCCTCTCACTTTTTTCTCAACTCCTTATAATACAGCATCTCACCTCATAACTCCACTGAATCTGCTCCCTCCACAGTTACCAATAATGTATTAATTTCCAAATCCAATGGCCTCTTCCCAACCACTCTGCAGCCTTTTACTCTAAATCACTATTTTCTCCTTGATACTTTCTTCTCTCCAGGTTTTAAGGACACCGTTGTCTCCTAGTCTTCCTCCTAACTATTAGACCGTCCCTCTCTTTTATTGGATCCTCATCCAGATCATGCCCTTGAACCCTAAGAGACCTGAAGAGAACTGTCCTAGGCTCTCTTCTCTCTCTATACTACTTCCTTTAATTATCTCATATGCTTCCATGGATTTAATTTCCATCTCTGTGCTGACGATTCTGAAATCTACCTATTCCTCTCCTAACCCTTCTGCTGGACTCCAATCTTGCACCTCCAACACCCTTTCAGACATCTCAAACTAGATGCCCAGTAGACATCTGAAACTCAACATGTCCAAAATGGAACTCACTATCTTGATTTAAATTCAATTCCTATTGTACAGATTAAGAAACTAAGGCTTTAAAAAAGGTAAGTATTTTGCTCAGGGACATTTGACTTTAAAATACTGAAACTTAGATGCAACTGAAATATCCTTACCTTAAATACAATGCTCTTGCTAAGCTTCCTCGTTGTCAGCTGTCTCTTTACTAGTTATTGTAACATTACAGATTCTACAAGCTTCTCAAAATACAATCCTAGTATTCTAATTCTAGAACCTTGAGGTAATTTTTTTTCTTTTATTCTAAAAACTTCAAGGGTGGGGTGTGGTCTTGATATCAGAAAAATATTACTCATGCTGTTGTTATGTCAGTTTAAAATAACATTATTGAAAGAAGTTTCAAGTTTCACAGGACTATGCATTTAAAATTGGAAGGAAGTTTGAAGGAATCTAGTTCAACTTCCTTATTTTTCAGTTGAGGAAACTGAGGATCAGAGATATCAGGAGATATGCTCACAAGTGGTTAAGCGACAGAGACCATATGGGACTCTAAATCAGGTGGTCTTTCTACTGTACCACACAACCTCTCCTTTCTGGTGAAGGAAAGGTAAAGCTTGAAAAATTTATTGTATATTTCTATCTTAGAGGGAATTAATAGGGGGAAGGAACTAGCATTAAGAGGATACCAATGGCCAAGAATTAGAAATTGAGGGGATGCCATCAGTTGGGGAATGGCTGAACAAGTTGTGGTATATGAATGTAATGGAATACTATTGTTCCATAAGAATGATGAGCAGGCAGACTTCAGAAAAATCTGGTAAGACTTACATGTACTGATGCTAAGAGAAGGGAGCAGAATCAGAAAAACATTTTACACAGTAACAGCAACATTGTGCAATGACTAACTTTGATAGACTTATCTCTGCTTAGCAATGCAAGGAGCTAAAACTCCAAATGACTCATGATAGAAAATGCTATCCTATCCACTCCCAGAAAAAGAACTATGGAATCTAAATGCAGATTGAAGCACACTATTGGCTAGCTCTCTCCCACCCCCTTCATTTCTTCTTTCTCATGGTTTTTCCAGTTGGTTCTAATTCTTTTTTACAACATGACTATGTGAAAATATGTTTAACATGAACATATATATAAAGCCTGTCTCAGAATGCATACCATCTTGGAGAGGGGAAGGATGGGGAGAAAATTTGGAACTCAAAATCTTATGGAAATGAATGGTGAAAACTAAAAATAAATATATATTTTTAAAAAGAGGGTAGCAAGAAGGGCTTCTTGCAGAAGATGGGATTTTAGGTGGAACTTGAAAGATAGAGAAATCAATAAGTAGAGATGAAAAGGGAAAATATTCGAGGTAATGAGATAGATTAAGGTTCTGGCTCAATTACTTATTAACAGTGTATCTCTGAGTTAGTCACTTAACCTATGGATCCTTAATTCCTTCATCTGTAAAAATCAAATAATATTAGAGGTACTACCTATCTTGAATAGTTATTATGAGAAAAAAGTCATATAAATGTATGTGGGTTTTTTCGGCTACATTGTACCTTTAAAGATTTCTCCTTTGTTAATGGCACACTACATTCATTATTCTATCTGTGCTGTTTTAAACTACACCCAAAAAACTTTAAATATGGAATAAAATAGAATGTCAGGATGGTACCTGCCTAGAACATAATGTGTGCTTAATACATGCTCTTGTAGCCTTATCTCAACTCCCACTCTTAGAGATAAGCTTCAGGTTCCAGATCAATGCTCTATCTCACTTTCAGGATTCTAAAGGTAGTACTGAGGCGACCTTATGGTTCTCTATTGCTATCAAGGAGAGCTGTGCTCTGTTTTATTATTTATTGTTTCTATGTTTATTTGCTTTGCATCAGTAGCATGCATGTATTTTTTTAACTATGTATAATTTGTGGTTAGCTATATGCACATTATCTGGCTCATCATGCATAGCCTATACATGCCAATATCACATGAATTTAACAGTCATTCCAGCAAGGCCTCGGCTGACTACCAAGCAAAGGGGAGCCAAAATCACTAAATACTCTCAAAGTTGTATTTCTTCCCAGCTCAAGAAGTGGGATCACAATCTCAAGATCCGAACTGGAAGGTTTTTTTTTTTGGTGACTTTTCTTTTTGTAACTCTATTGAGAGTTAAAGTCTGGAGAGAGAATACTGTTAATTCCTGCATTTGATTACAAACTGTGCTGCACATTTTCCCCAAGATTCTTTAGTATATGGAAGAGGGGGAAGACATTCAAAAAGGATACTGTAAAACCTTCCCAAGTCACTAAGGAGGTATGCAGAATTGGGACTGTGGAATTTGGCAATTATACTCCAATAGATTTGCTGAAAGCAGCAAATATTTCAAAGGAACTAGAGTGGGTAGCATAATAGTGGGGCTCCATTCATTACCCCACACATTTAAAAGTAATTACCTTTGTCAGGTAAGATTGAATCAATCAACTATGACCTAGAATGAATCTGATAGTTATTCCTCCTTGAACTGAAGTCATTGCAAGAAAGAATTGGTTACCCCATAATGAATTTGCCTTAAAGGATGAGCTATCTTAGAAGCAGATGAAGAGTCTTGGGGTCTAGAAGGAGAGATGAAGGTCTAAAGCTGAGCCAAGAATTGGTGGACCCAGGGTAATCAATAAAAGGAGAAAGAGATATTAGGATTGAGCTGTGGCAGAGAAGGAAACTACTGAGCAGGGTTATCTACTCTACAAGCACCTCAAAGTGGAAGACCTAGGTTAGCATCACAAGTGTACCACCTGCTCAAGAAATGAAGTAAATTATGAGGAAAAAGTCTGCTGTTTCCTCATGTCCTTTTCCTAAGACTTATCTATTATTTGACTGATTCAAAGAGGGGTACAGATATAATGTGCTGTGTTTATTCAAATATTTATGCAAACACATGCAAACAAAAAGTCTACTCTTTCCTCGTGTCCTTTTCCTAGGACTTGTCTATTATTTGACTGATTCAAGGAGGGGTACAGATATAATGAGCTGTGTTTACTCAAACATTTCTAGTTACCACTGCCTTAACCATAAAGATGGTAGGGGTTAACTAGAGAGAAATATGTGTGACTGAATATATAACTTTTCTTCCAAAGGAAATTACTAAAACTGGAGATGAGGAACTACTTGAACTTTTGAGGACATTATACTTTTTAAAATGAGGTAATTATTGTACAAGAATGTTATACTTACCTGAGCGATCACCTAAATGCTACTTCCATCTCCTTAGGGTCAAATGAAACAAAGAGCTAAAATAGCATGTCAGCCCTATGTGCTAGCAAGATACTTCACCAAAACCTCCACAGCGGGGAAAAAAAATACACAAACTAAGTAGGTGGATGTTTCCCCAGAAAAATGGAGTTTTTATTGCATAAAGATTTTTTTCCCATCTGTACTTGTTCTACCCTGTGGAAAAATTTAGATGACAAGCAGGTTTGAGGAGAATGCCAACACCTTCAACATTTATAAAGTTTTGTACTTGGTTAATGAAAAAATGGCAACATTGATTTATTAAATAATATGTTTTTGAGGTGTGAAAATCTGGCACAGCAACAAAAGGCATCTTTATAAAGTTTATAAATTGCCTCTCCTAATTTTGAGGCCAAGGATAAAATGTCACTGTTGGAAGAGGCCTTTGAGATCATCCAAACAGGCACTTTCATTTTATATGTGACTCAGACAGGTTATGAGATTTGTCCATGATCATTTAACCTGTTAGTGTCAGACCTATGCCTAGAACTCAGATACCCCAGTTCCTAGCCTGGTGTCTTTTCCATTACGCCATGTTGCATTTACCCATCTCATTTGCTCTTCTGTCAGTTCCACAAACTTTTCACATAGATCTGGAATGTTCTTACCTAAATTCGGAATGTTACTACCTCCAAGACCCACTTCTGAGCATCAAGATTTCATTTTAAGAACATCTGTGTTAGAAATAGACAATTTTTTTTATATCTTCATGCTTTTTGGTTTTGTTTTTCTATGTATCCTCAGTACTTAGCAATTCCTAGCACACATAAGGTGCTTAATAAATGCTTGCTGCCTTGACTTACCATAAGGAATTTGTGACAAAAGCCATACACAAAGGTCCATTACAGCATTTTGGAAAACATTTTAGATGATTTTAAATGGAAGAACATTTTAAAATAAAGCTTGTATTTTAAACTTTCTTTATCTTTAGCCAAGCTTTTTTTGAGCTTCAGTTCTGACATCTCACAGGATAGGTTTTAGCCTGAAGCAAACTGTTTATAACCAACATTAAAACCTCTTGAGATGTATCACTAACAACTACCCTAGAAACATTATGGCCATGACAAAAATGACTGCTGTCATTTGGAGGAAAAAAGATTTCCACAGGGAGTAGTCACCACCAACATTGCCATTATGATAGTCTACATCCCTGTCAGGGCATTTTCATGTCCCCTTGGGTGTCATTAGGTTATAGTTGTCTATCTTACTTTTTGATGCCTGGAAAAGAAATATATCCTGAAATAAAATGCCTATGTATCTTTGCCTGTGGGTACCCATGGTCATTTTTTTTCCTGTCCATGATTTTACCAATTATAGCATCTTTTGCCTTTCTTTGTATTCCTACCGCTTAGCATAGAGCTTAACACAGAGTAGACACTTAATAAATGTTTCATGACTAACAGACTCTAATTTATCAAATTTTTACAAATTTCTTATTGAATTATTCTGTTTTCAAAGTCCATTTACACATCTCAATAAAATACAGAATTTTCAAACACTGAATTATATTTTCAAATGTCATTCTGACTTTGCCAGGCAGCTAAATAGTAAAGTAGAGAGAGAGCTTGATGAAGAGTAAGGAAGATTTGAGTCTGAATCCTATTTAAGACACTTGTAGTTTGTGGTGCAGGGCAAATCACTTAACATCTCTGTGCCTTGCTTTTTTCATTTATAAATAACGATAATAGCTAACAATGTAAAGAATATTTTAGTTGATTTGAAAAAGAAAATAATTTTAAAATTAAACTTGCATTTTAAACTTTCTGGATCTTTATCCAACTTGCTATTATGATCTAGTGATGACTGATAGCTAGGATAAGCAGGCTCCCAGGGCTTCTATGAGGATTAAATAAGATAACATATGTATCATTGCAAATTTTAAAGTACTATATAAATGCTAGCTATTGTTATTGTTGTTGCTATAATTTATTATTTTTTTAGAGAATGAATAATAGTTTGTAGTGAATATATACTCCTTAAATGTCACTTTATTTGAGCAGGCAGCAAGTAATCACTATTCTTTTTAAAAAGTGAAAAATGGCTTCTACTTCTAGTGAACACCAAATGGCGGACTACGCCGGTGCTGCAGGAGGTGCGGGCGGGGCCCCGGAGTCGGAGGTCGGGGTGGCTTCCGCGGTGGCTTTGGCAGTGGGGGCCGAGGTCGAGGCCGGGGCCGTGGTCGAGGCCGAGGCTGGGGCCGCGGAGCCCGGGGAGGAAAGGCCGAAGACAAGGAGTGGGTTCCTGTCACTAAGCTGGGCCGCCTAGTCAAGGACATGAAGATCAAGTCTTTGGAAGAGATCTATCTTTTCTCGCTCACTATTAAGGAGTCTGAGATCATAGATTTCTTCCTGGGATCTTCATTGAAAGATGAGGTTCTGAAGATCATGCCTGTTCGGAAACAAACTAGAGCTGGACAACGTACTAGGTTCAAGGCTTTTGTGGCCATCGGTGACTACAATGGCCATGTAGGTCTGGGTGTCAACTGCTCCAAGGAAGTAGCCACAGCTATTCGTGGTGCTATCATTCTGGTCAAGCTGTCCATTGTTCCTGTGAGACGTGGCTACTGGGGGAACAAGATTGGCAAGCCTCACACAGTGCCCTGCAAAGTCACTGGGCGATGTGGATCGGTTCTGGAGCGCCGGATCCCCGCTCCTAGAGGTACTGGCATTGCCTCAGCTCCTGTGCCTAAGAAACTCCTGATGATGGCTGGAATTGATGACTGCTATACTTATGCAAGAGGCTGTACTGCCACTCTGGG
>JAQQSZ010013679.1:0-11703 GCA_028646595.1 Phalanger gymnotis
GGTCTCTGGTCGTTGAGGCGGGGCTTGAGAGCACCAGAGGCTTGGCTGCGAGGAGAGGCGAAAAACTACAGCTGAAGCCAAAGCAGAGGCGACCCGTGTGTGGACCCAGGAGTTCGAGCCAGGACTTGAGGCCAGTGAATATGATTTATGCCATCTTATTTTTCTGTGGTCTCCTGGTTACTCTTGTGAGGCGGGCCTACTGGGCCTGGAGGCTTGTGATCACAATATTGAAATGGGGAGGTTGGTTCGTGAATCTGTCACTCTGGGGCCTAAATAAATGTTTTGATGCCATCTACTTAGAGTATTCTATATACCCAACGATTTCGAACCATTCAGATATAAATCCTTTTTGAGATCATAAATTCGGCCTTCCTACTACATCTATATATATATGTGTATATATATAGATAGATGCATATATATATGTGTATATATATATATAGATGCATATATATGCATATGAAGGGGATGGTTTCAGAGAAAGAATTAGGAACTCCGATCACCACTGTGACCAACCACAATTGCAGAGGACTAATGATGAAGCTTGGTACCCACCTCCCGACAGAGATGAAGCACTCAGAGCATAGAATGAGACATATTTTTTTGGACATGGCCAATACAGAAATGTATTTTGCTTGACTACATATATTTGTTAATAGGTTTTTTGTTCTTCTTGTTCTCAACTGGGAGGGTTAGGAGAAGACAAATTTTTGCTGACTGAAAAAAACCACACATAACGAATTTTCTAAATGGAAGGGTGAGCGTTCAAACAGCAGAAGGAATGATGAAAATTTACAAAATTGAAAAAAAAAACCAACAACTGAAACCTACCATTTGTTTGTATAAATCCTGCAGTAAGAAGAGGGGGGAAAAACAAAAACCCTATAAGATTAAGGTACAAATCCAACACTTCACACTTTGGAGTTCAAAACCTATAGTGTTTAGACTCTTGAAATGTTAAGAGCTGAAAGAGACCTTAGTGATCCTCCAACCCAACTCATTTATAATTAATTAGCAAACTCTCATTTTGGTTTAGGCTGTCAGCTATAGCTGGGGCTGAAAGGACTCTGGATTTAGACCCAAGTGACTTGGACTTGAATTCTGATTCTGATACCGTATGGTCTTGGACAAGTTCTTTCACTTATCTAAGCTTTGCTTGCCTCAAATAAAAAAAGCCTGTAATATCAAACTTATTGGGCCACTGAGATGTTCAAAGATATAACAGATATTTTGAGCCTTAAAATATATGTCAACTGTGATTATTTCTGAATTTCAGTACTTCAATGGGCCATAGGACTTCACCAATGTGGGTATTCCTTTCAGTAGTGGAGATTAGCATCCATCTAGTCTCTTAGATGATAATTTGTTATGCTATTTCTTGCAATAAGGCCCTAGTGATATATTCTACAGCCTATTTATGTCCACCATCCATCTCTCCATTGCTGTATGAGTGATCTAAAATTTTGATTTTTTTAGAGATCGTGTTCTATGGCATGATGACATATAGAATCACCAGAAGAACACTGGTGTTAAAAGATGATTGGGGGTTTTTTTTTTGGTTGTTATTTGTTTTCACGGAAAAGTTTCAGTTCATTGAAAGTATTACACAATTTCTCAAATGTAATCCCTATCTCCTCTCTTTTTCCTATTCAATTCTGGGTCCAGTTCACTGTACATCTGCAGTGTCTGTGCAAGATATGACTGACAGCTCAATGGATTGTCCAACTATCAGTCTACCATCATGTAGACAGGAGGCATTCTTCACCCACTTGATTTTTCCAAACTTGAGTAGATACGAATCTCATCTAAGAGACCCTCTAGTATTCTGGGGCTGCACGTAATCTGCATGATGGTACCCACAAAAATGAGGCATATTTAGGGAGCTTTACTTCCTTTTGGTCACCATGGTGGTAGCAAACACCTTTGGTGAGTATAGCTTTGCACTTTGCCTGATATCAGAGGAATGTTAAAGTTACTGGTATCATTACATCTACCAAGGAACACTGTTGAATCTTTTAAAAAAAGTTTTCTTTTTTATGAGTATTTTTTGTTATAAAAACAAAAATCACCTTCATTTCAGAAAATGTTACTCTCCCTCTCCTCTACCTACCGAGCCATCCCTTGTTTTTGAAAATGAAAAATAAAGCAGTTTGGTAAAACTAATCAATCTATCAATCAAATCTGATAGTATACACAATGTTCTGTACCTGTAGCACCCTATATTTCAGTACAGAAGGGAGATGTATTTTCTCATCTGTTCTTCAGAGCCAATCTTTGTTATTATAGGCATACATTCAGTCTGTGTGCATATGTGCGTGCATGCAAATGCATTTTCCGCTCACACCTTTGTAGTCACTGCACACACTGTTTTCTAATTCTGCTTACATAGCACTGCATAACTGAGTAGAAGTCTTCTCATACTTCTCTGTATTCTTCATATTCATTATTTTTACATGGCAATAATATTCTATTATATTCTTATACCATAATTTGTTTAGCTTCTCTGCAATTAATGGGCATCTACTTGTTTCTAAGTTATTTGTTGCCAAAAAAGTGTTAATATTAATATTTTGAAGTATGTAGAACCTTTCATTTTGTCTTTGACCTCCCTGGAGTACATGCCTAGGAGTGGGATATCTCAGTCAAAGCTGAGAATATTTTAGTCACTTTTTTATCATAGTTTCAAACCTGCTTGAACTGAACATATATATGGGAGACAGACCTTGGTAGAGGGCAACACCTTTTAAGATTATATTTTACTCTCCCAAATCAAATGCTTTCATGTAATTACAAAATATAAACAGTCAATTCTTACACTGAATTGTCTAACTATAAAAATATTCTTTGCTATGTGATATCACTTGCAAAAACCCGGCTGTCCCAACTTCACATTTCATCAAAGATATCCCTTAGTAAATACATAGATCACTAAAAGATTTTGTAAAGAAAAGAAAGTAAGCACATCGTTCAGTAGTTATTGATGCCCTGTTGTCTTAGCCATAGTTTTGCCCAGGCCTTAGGCTTTGGGGTACTTACCACAGTGTTAATGAGTGCCTGTGTAGTATTAGTCACAGAGATCCTAAACAGGAGAGGCTAAATGCCTTTTAGGTGAATCCTATGAACTGGTATCAAGAAGGCAGAGCAGCTCTTTGGATTTGTTGAACTGTTTCATTACCAAATAAGCTGGTTTTTTCATTGATCTGGATGAGTTTCTATAAGCGGATATTTGGAAGACTGCACCTATATAATGTTGTTGAATGTACTTGGTAAAAGGGATCTTTAAAATACCTGTCTTTTGATTCCGTCTCTTAGGATTGTAGACTTGTATCTGGGGACAAAGTATACCTGGCCAAAGATAACTGTCAATTGCTTTCATGTAATACGGAAGTTAATACAATTTGTGATTTTTAAACTTGCCTTTCCTCAAATAAAAATAAAAAATAAATTCATCCCTCTTCACTTTTACCTCCTGGCTTCCTTCAAAAGTCTCAGCTAAAAATCCCACCTTCTGCAAGAAGCCTTTTATAATATCCTCTAAAATATTAGTGCTTTCCTCTGAGGTTATCTCAAATATTTCATATGTGCACATATGTATAGGTACATACATAATACACACATACAGTTGCATATCATATATCACATATGTAATAAACTATAGATAAAGATAGTTTGTACAGTTATTTGCATGTTGTTTCCCCCATTAGATTGTGAGCTCATGGAGGATAAAGACTGTTTTCACCTTTCTTTGAATTCCCAGCACTTACTACAGTGTCTGGCAAAAGTATGCATGTAAAAAATGCTTGTTGATTCCTCAAAACTGTCATATCCAACATGGACCTCTTCAGTGTATACATGGTCTGGTCCTGCTGTTCTCCCCTCTTCCAAACTTCTCTGCTACTTTTGAGGGTATCCCCATCCTCCCAGTCACCTAGATTTGCAACGTAGGTGCCATCTTCTGATTCCTCGCTCTTTCTCACCTTCCACATCTCACAGACATCTCCTCTCATCATCTCATACTTGGACCACTGTAACAGCCTTCTGGTTGGTCTCCCTGACAAGCCTCTCCTCACTCCAGTTCATCCTCTACCCAGCTGTCAAAATGATCTTCCTGCCTGGTCCACCAGCGGCCTTACGGGCCACACTGGCTTCTCCCATGAGTGGAGCTGTGGGGTCTGTGGGGCCAGGACCTTGGGGTAGACGGGGCTGCAGGGCCTGGGCCGGGGCTGGGATTAGGAGTTGCACATGTTGCTTCTGTGGTTGGAGACAGTGGGGGTTGTGCGAGCACATGGGTTTGTAAGATGGCTACAGACTTTCCTGAGTCCTGGCTGCAAAGCAGATCTGAAGAGCAACACCAAGCTAGACACAGATTACCCACTTCAGGTCCTTTACTGTGGAGTCTGTTCATTACCAACAGAGTACTGTGAATATATGCCTGATGTTGTTAAATGTAGACAGTGGTTAGAAAATAATCTTCCAAATGAGTTTGCAAAACTCACTATGGAAAATTCACCTAAACAAGAACCTGGAATTGGGGAAGACCCTGGAACAGGAGGAGAGGAGGAGAAGAAAAAGCAAAAAAAGAGGTGGAAGAAATCAGATAAAACAAAAAAAAAGAAGACAGTTCCACAAAAGGTTATGATAGCCAAATTCCCAGAGCAAAGAAATATGTGACAAGAGTGTGTGGCCTTGCAACTTTTGATGCTGACCTTAAAGAAGCACAAAGATTTTTTGCTCAGAAATTCTCCTGTGGTGCCTCAGTTACAGGGGAGGATGAAATCATCCTTCAGGGAGACTTTACAGATGACATTATTGATATAATTCAGGAGAAGTGGCCAGAGGTAGATGATAATACCGTCGAGGATCTTGGAGAAGTAAAGAAGTGATTTTTAAAAATTTGTCTGAATTTAATGACCTGAAGTTATAGTTGATGTAGCCAAAGGGAAGGAGGCCTTTAAATATATATATTTATCCTACAGTAAGACTGTAGACTACCCCTTATCCTTGGCATTTCACTGTTCTGTACAAGGCTGCTTGTGGTTTTTTGTTTGTTTTATTTTTTAAATTGCCAAAGTCCAATAAACTAGGGAAAATGCATCATGCTTACAGATGAAGTAGAGACTTAGTTAAATAAAAAATTTTGGTCATGTGGTACTGACTTTTATTTTTTTTCCTCAGCACACTCTGGACTTTTTGTGGGGAGCATTTTAATTTATCTGTTGCTATTTTAATTTACTGTACAATTTTTAAAAAGAATTTGGATGTCTTATTACCAAAGCCAGGCTCTTTGCTTCTCCTTTAAGTCTCTAGTGTGTTAGCCTTTCGTTGGGTGGAAGGTAGCTTGCAGATTTGTTGTGGACTTTACTATTTGATTATCAACAGAAATCCATTTCATACATTTATTAAAATGCTCATTTTTTTGTTTTCTTTAATAAAATGCCCATTTTGACTGTTGGGCCACTGAGGTTGAAAATTCTTCCAAATGTCTACAAATAAAGTAAGAATTCAATTGTCACAAAACTCTAATAACTGTTTATACTTAGATCGAAAATATTAGCCTGAAAAGAACATTTGCAATATCTGGTTTTTTTTTCCTAATAGGAAACCACAAATTTATACTGTTTTTATAAAGGCCCTAAGCCAGGCATTGCAAACTGGAAAAAAGAAAATGTTATCTTTTAGGTTGCTATTAAATTTAGTACCCATGGAAAAAAATGCTGATTGTATTTTTTTCCCATGCAAACTGAAATCCTGAAAGTACTGGCCTTTTTATAATTAAGATCTTAAAAGTAATATATAGTAAGAATGTAAATTAAGAAAGTAGACTTCTATTAAGTATGCATTTCATTAAACAGATATCCAACTAACTGTCTTAAGAAGCAAACATTCAGGAAACCCATTCAGCATGTACAGGGTATGTGTTGTATTGGTGAACAATGGCTGGGTGTCGCTGTGTCAACTTGTAAACTTGGTATCAAGATACTCAGTGTTCAGGGTCTGTGCAGATGCATTTGCAGTTCTTGTTTGGCCAGCAATGAATGTCACTGCAGGAAAATATAGGATTAAAATGATCCTTGCCTCTGCTATTTGTGTACTTTTTTGCATTTGTGACACTAAAATGAAATTTGATTAAAAAAAATGATCTTCCTAAAGTACAGGTCTGACCATGTCACCCAACTATAAACAATAAACTCCAGTGGTTCTTTATTGCCTCCAGGATCAAACATAAAAGCCTTTTTGGCTTTTAAAGGCCTTTGTAATCTGCCTCCCTCCTATACTTCCAGTCTTCTTATCCCTTACTCTGCCCTCCATCCCACCTGCCACATTCTGCAATCCAGTGACACTGGCTTCTTTGCCGTTCCTCACACAAGATACTCTGTCTCCTGAATCTGTGCATTTTCTCTGGCTGATCCACATGCCTGGAATTCTCTCCCTCCTCATCTCTGCCTCCTGGCTTCCCTTTCAAGCCTCAATTAAAATTCAACCTTCTGCAAGTCGCTTTCCTTGATCCACTTTCATGCTAGAACCTTCCCTCTGAACTTTATGTCCAATTTGTCCAGTTTGTTTGTACATATTTGTTTACATGTTGTTTCTTCCATCTAGTCCATAAGTTCCTTGAGAAACCAGTGTCTGTTTCTGCCTTACTTTGTATCTCCAATGCTTAGGCTTAAAAGTGCTTAATAGAGGCTGGCTGACCTCCCTTTTCTACTTATGCATGTGACACATTAGGGATTAAGGTGTTAGAATTAAAATGTGGTGGCTCCTCTATCACTGATGAACAAAACAGGTGTTACAGAACTGGTGATACCTTTTTTTGCTTCACTCTCCGTCTGATGTGCTCCTTTCAGTTTCTTTTTGAAATACTCAGGGTAATCTGGCTGAACTGAATCCCACACCAAATTTTCTGCAACCTCATTTTTTGCCTCTACTATTTCCTACTGTTCTATGAGGCAACATTGCCCATGATCTTCTACTTGCCCCCTCCAAGAGATCTTACAAAACTACACTGGGCTCGGCTGCTACATCTCACTGCTTGAAAAGAGGACAAAACATTTGCTGACTAGGATGATTTCTTTCCTTTTCTGGTCTACTTGGAGTAGTAACTGTTTTACATCACTTGAATTTCTATAGGAAAAGGTGATACCCTGTGTTATGTCTGATCTTTTATTTTCCATTTTTTTAAACATATAATAACTTGTCAAAATAGGTCAGGATGGAACTGTTTTATTTGCACAGTATATCTTCTCGTCTTTATCTTTTCTTTAAATTTGGTGTAGACTTAAATCTTTGATCTAACAGGCTGATATGTATACAGGTGATTGCATACAATCAGGTAATTCAAAAATGTCTGTCACATCAGTAACAGTTGTTTCCTATCTGTTAAGATAAAGTCAATTTCACTTTTTTGTTAATTCTGATTCTCTTCTTTAAGAGAGGAAGAAAAACGGGGCCAAAAGGACTCTAGAAAGGCCTAGAAGATGACACAGAAAAAGCATTTTCTTTGCTTATTCATACTTTCAGTTCTGTCTTGTCAAAGGTTAAGGATATACGACAAGATTTTTCATGTTTCTTTGATGGTTAAGTTCATAATAAAAATATATTATTTCCATTAAGTTAAGTTCTTAATTTTAAAAATGTTTCAAGTATTTATACGTAGGGACAAACCTTCTGTGTGGCCTACAAGTCTTTGGCCTCTCCTGTGTCAATCCTCCACACCCACTTTTGCACTGAAGTCACCAAATATTAAAGTAAATAAAGTTCACATATGAAGATCTCTGTAGAATACTGCATCTTCTGCAGTATATGTCGGCAGATAAGATTCAAATCTGTTGCCGATGATCTTTTTGCTGATGTTCACTCAGGCAAGATGGTGAAGCATCCCAGAAAATGGGATATCTTCGCTGTCTTTGGATAAACAATGTACCCAATTCCAAGGAGAACCTATAAAGCCATCCTTCTGTAAAGCCTTTAGGCTTATTTGTAATAATAATGTCAATAGTGATATGATTCAGTTTCTCCACTTTTGTTAGACAAAGATTAGAGGGCCAACAGTTAGATTAATGTTTATAGACATTCTAAAACCTACAAGATTCTTAGTACCATCTGCTCCCCCCTTCCCCTTCAACCACTGCCACAGTCACTGCAGAAGCATAAGTGTGTGGGAGTGAGGGCTACTAGGTATTTTTCTTGGTTTCGTAGACAGCTGTAGCCAAAGAATTCATCAGTAAGTGACCAGCCTCCTGAAGATGAAACTCTCTGCACTTAACTGGACCTCTAGTAAAACAGACACAGTTGGGCACTGGGTCCTTACTATAGACATCACTGGCATAGCCTTCAAGAATATGGAATAATTTCCATACAACAGGGAAATATGAACGGAACTTTTGTGGAAGGTCATTCTTTTCAGTGAAAAAAAATTTAATGTAGAGGTATAGAAGTGGACTTAACACTGTACCAAGTTCCCTGGATAGCTTAGCTTGCAATCTTTTCAGAGTCTAAGCTCTTATGATTTAATATTTAAAAGACTGAGAAATTTCCCTACTAAGCCAGATTATAAGAGTGGATTATTATTTCTCTGCTTCTAAAGGTCCATATAATAATTCTTTAGTGGAACTACAGTCAGTTCTGCTATAACACTTGCTTTGAAAACTTGAATTTGTTCCAAATGCAATTGATATATTAAGGAACATTCTGAGCCTAACTTGAATTTCATTTTGCTTGTGCATAATTTCTTTCTCAAGAAACAGGGAGAATGTAGGAAACTGCACCACTTAACATTAACTCAAAAGTTATAACCCTTCCAAGGCCCACTTCCACAAGCAAACTTCAGATCTTTTTTAAGGTAATATGTCACATTTACAGGATATCTTCTGGTGCAATAGAAGCTGTGGGCATAAGAGGGCTGAGGGCTGGTCCAAACACTTTCTCACACACACGTTCTGTCCAGACTCTGGCTATGAAGTCCAGAAGACTGGTGTTTTGGCTTACCCAAATTGCCTAAGACTTTGCTAACCTGAGGCTACTACTACTTATTATAGTATTTAAGTACTTTTTAATCATTTAATATGTACTTCTATGTCACTGAAGTTTTTCAACTTTGTGACCCTCATGCCAGTTTTCCCATAAACCCTGTGGTTTTTATTACATGATTTTGCACAGCTTTGGGAATACATGCAGAACTATAACAGAACTGACTATACTAAGATTAATTTGAAAGGTATTTCTAAAATCCACTAGCAAGCCTAGGGCTAGGTACCTTTCAGTTTCTTGTATAATCTCTTAGCACTTCTGCCACTACCCAAGAACTTGGTACTTGCCTGTTAAGGCTTCACCATGCAGTGTCCTACATGGAATTTCTCTTTCTTCTCTCATTCCCATCAAGCCAATGCACATTCGACTCCTGAAGAAAGGTGCTCTAAGATATCTATCCTCGAAAGGCTATGACATACTAATTCATACTAAGATATTAAAAGCTGAGGTTTCTACATATTACCAGAAGGCCATATTTTTGCCTGTAAGGACAAATGTCTAATGGTGAAATTACGGCTATCAGAACAGGCTTTCTTTGAACTGAGAATGGGGACACGAGAAACTCCCAGCACTCTCATGCCACCTGCCTACTTTGTCTACATCTACAGGCAGAGCTGCTTCCTGGGAAGATGGAGGCTTTGGTACTCACCACAGTCACATAGGAACTGCACGGCGCTTTCATGCTGTACCATGCTGCCCACGCCCTGGATCCAGCCGCTGCGCACAGAGGGATCCTCCCAGGCAGGCCTGCTGAGGGGCCCTGCTTCACCAAAAAGGCTGAGCAACACCTCCCCCTGCTGACTCAACAAAAAAGAAGCAGAAACGTGAGGACCTGCCAGTCAACATTTCCTACATGTTAGTTGAGGGAGTAATAGCTGACATTTACATAACATTTTAAGGTTTGCAAAATGTTTCCAACACAATGTCTCATTATGGTATCTTAACATCTTGCTGCTTAAATCCAATCTGAGAGCTTTTTCTAGATACTGTGATTCAGACGTTTTAATAAAGGTGCCTGCCACTGAGAAAATCACTCTAGCTTTCCATATGTCTGAGCAAAAATACATATTTATGTCTACTTGTTCAAGGAAGCAGTTTTTTTCTCCCATAAAGTCTCAGTTAAAGCAGCCTCATTAGTGTTCTCTTTAAAACAGGAAGGCAAGCTTTTGGAGAAGAAACACTTCGGCCTACCATATCCGCAAAGAAACTATTACCTAATTACCTTTCCTAAAGTACAACTATAACGTCAAGCCCAACCCAAAACTGTCAATGGATCCCCACTGCCTAAAGGACAAGTATAAAGCCCTAAGCCTGGAATTCAAAACCTTCCATAATCAGACCTGCCTTGACAGCCTTATCTCCTATGACATCCTTACATAAGCCTGACATTTCAGCAAAGCTGCACTCCTTTCCATTTCCCACACGATTTGTGCTTACCTGTCCCTGTGCCTTTGCTTAAGCTGCTCCCCGATGAAATATTGCCTACATTTTATGCACCAGCTCAAAATGTTGCTATTTCATGCAGCCTTCACTGAATCACCACAGACAGAATTCTCTCTTCCTCTCCTCCTTAACCAGTTATCTTCTGACTCGCTGTGCTCGCTAATCTTCAACTTTCAGTCCCTATGTCCCGATTCAATACAACAAACGTTTACTAACTGCTTTTTTCTGATACTGGGGATACAAAGACGAAAAAGGACACAGTCTTTACTCTCAAAGAACTTATAAAAAAGCCAGAGGGATGAGATATGTATGTAATGACTACAACATGTTTTAAAACTCCTAGGTATAGGGGGGTGGAGCCAAGATGGTGGCTGGAAAGCAGGGACTAGCGTGAGCTCCCTGCCAAGTCTCTCCAAAAACCTATAAAAAATGGCTTTGAACCAATTCTAGAACTGCAGAACCCACAGGGTACCAGTGGGAAGCAGGGCTCTAGCCCAGGACAGCCTAGATAGTCTCTGGGTAAGGTCTATCCTGCACGGAGCTGGGAGCGGAGCTGAGTGGTGCAGAGCCCAGCATGGGCAGTGCGGACCAACCAGACCAGGAGCCAGGCAGAGCGTGCCCTAGCGCCCTGAATCAGTGAGCTACAGCAGTTACCAGACTTCTTAACCCACAAACACCACAGACAACAGAGTAGGTTAATGGGAAAAGCTGCTGGGGACAGGGAGTTTGCGGTTTGGCCACTGCCCCCGGGGGCAGCTACAGAACTACAGCTGCAGTTGCTTTTGGCCCTTGGCCCACCTGGTGGGAGGAATTAAGTGGCAGATCAGAGCAGGAATGAAGAGCCTGCTGAAGATCTAAGTCCAGTCTTGGTTGGGGGTTCTTGGGGAAGGAGGAGTGCTGGTGAGGCAGAGCTGGTGCATCCCCCCAAGCTTGGAACACAGAACTCTTTAGTGTACAAGCAGTCATACCCCGATGAAAAACTCAAGGGTCAAATAAGTTGGCTGGGAACGTGGCCAGGCAGCGAAAACGGATGTAGATTCAGACTCAGACTTTAGAAACCTTCTTTGGTGACAAAGAAGACCAAAACATACAGCCAGAAGAAGTCAACAAAGTCAAAGAGCCTACATCAAAAGCCTCCAAGAAAAACATGAACTGGTCTCAGGCCATGGAAGAGATCAAAAAGGATTTGGAAAAGCAAGTTAGAGAAGTAGAGGAAAAATTGGGAAGAGAAAT
>JAQQSZ010013680.1:0-11703 GCA_028646595.1 Phalanger gymnotis
GGGAGTTCTGTTCGGGACAGACCTTACCCCGAGACCATCCAGGCAGACCTGGGCTGGAGTCCTGCTTCCCTCTGCCCCTTTGTGGATTCTGTAGTTCTAGAATTGGTTCAGAGCCATTTTTTCATAGGTTTTTGGAGGGACTTGGAGGGGAGCTCACGCCAGTTACTGCTTTCCAGTCGCCATCTTGGCTCCGCCCCCAAAAGTCAAATTTTCTATTCAGCTCTGGTCTTTACATTGAGAAAGTTTTAAAGTCTTCTATTTTATTGAAAATCCATATTTTGCCTTGGAGTTTTTGCTGGGTAGATGATGCTTGGTTTTAATCCTAGCTCCTTTCACCTCCAAAATATAATCTAAGCCATGTGATCCCTTAATGTATAAGCTGCTAGATCTTCTGTTATCCTGATTGTGTTTCTACAATGTTCAAATTGTTTCTTTCTGGTTGTTTGCAGTATTTTCTCCTTGACCTGGAAACTGGAATTTGGCAAAAACATTCCTAGGAGTTTCCTTTTTGGAATGTTTTTCAAGAGGCATTCAGTGGATTCTTTCAATTTCTATTTTATCATCTGGTTCTAGAATATCAGGGCAGTTCTTAATAATTTCTTGAAATATGATGTCTAGGCTCTTTTTTTTGATCATGGCTTTCAGGTAGTCTGATAATTTTTGAATTATCTCTCCTGGATCTATTTTCCAGGTCAGTGGTTTTTCCAATGAGATATTTCACATTGTCTTCCATTTTTTTCATTTCTTTGGTTCTGTTTTATGATATCTTGATTTCTCATCAAGTCACTAGCTTCCATTTGCTCCAATCTAATTTCTAAGGTGGTATTTTCTTCAGTGGTCTTTTGGACTTCCTTTTCCATTTGGCTAATTGTGCCTTTCAAGGCATTCTTCTCCTCATTGGCTTTCTGGAGCTCTTTTGCCATTTGGGTTAGTCTATTCTTTAAGGTATTATTTCCTTCAATATTTTTTGGGTCTCCTTTAGCAAGTCATTGACTTGTTTTTAATGGTTTTCTTGCATCACTCTCATTTTTCTTCCCAATTTTACCTCTACTTCTCTTACTTGCTTCTCCAAATGCTTTTTGGGCATGGCCTGAGCCCAAATCATGTATTTCTTGGAGGCTTTTGATGTAGGCTCTTTGACTTTGTTGACTTCTTTTGGCTGTATGATTTTATCTTCTTTGTCTCCAAAAAAGGAATCTAGAGTTTGAGTTTGAGTCTGAGTTTGAGACTGAGTTCATTTTCACTGCCTTTTTATGTTCCCAGCCAACTAATTGACCCTTGAGCTTTTTGCCAGGATATGACTGCTTGTAGAGTAGAGAGTACTTCGTCCCAAGCTTTAGGGTCCAAGCACTGCTCTTTTCAGAGCTACTTGTACTCCACAGTCACCACAGGCTCTATCACAGAAGCACTCCTCCTCCCCCAAGAACCACCAACCAGGATGGCAATACAGATCCAAGCAGGGCACAGCAAGATAATCTGCCTTTGTGCCCACAAAGTGCTCCTTGCATTCCGGCTCTGATCTGCTGCTAGATTCCTCCCACTGTGTGAGCCAGGCAGTTGGGAAGATGCAGACGCTGGCACTCTGGAGGCAGCCTCAGAAGCTTCTTGCTGCTGCTACGACCTCCTCCACCCCAGAGCTGGCAGCCAGACTGCTGTGAACTTGATCCGCAGTGGTCTTTGGCATTTGTGGGTTGAGAAGTCTGGTAACGGCCACAGCTCATTGTTTCATGCCCCCAAGGCCTCTTCTGGCTGGCTGACTCTAGGTCTGGTCTGTCGTGCCATGGCCCATGCTGGGCTGCATTTGACTCTCAGCACCATGTGATAGACCCTTCCCAGCAGCCATCCAGTGTGGGAGATCTATTTCCCTCTCCATTCATGCATTAATTCATTCAATGCATTTCATGCATTCCACAGCTCTAGAATTTGTTCAGAGCCATTTTTTACAGGTGTTTGGGGGGATTTTGGTGGAGGGAGCTTAACCAAGTCCCTGCTTTCCTGCCACCATCTTGACTCTGCCCCGGTGGCTTCCAACCATTTTAATTTTTAATGATATCTCTATCATTCCACATTCTATATACACTTCATCGTCAATCGATCCTCAGTATCATCCTATCCTATCCTGCCCTCAAACATTTTAACATGTCATCTCTATGCCCATAAAGAGCTTTTAGGTACCATCCTTTCCATGAAGCTTTCACTGAAAAATACATTCCTCCTGCCATCTCTCTTGAAAGTAATCTCCTTCTTGAAATTTTTTATAACATTTTTCAAAGTCCTTTCATTTGAACTTTTCGCATTATGCAATGCATTCTATTTCTTCATGTCACATCCTTTTGATTGTACTATAAATTCTGTGACAAGAAGGGATAGCTGCAATTCTTGATTCATATCCTTGCTACCTAGCAGAGTGCCATACAAATAGTAGGCACTTAATAATTATTTAATTGAATTGAATCAAGTATGCCGAATGCACTCTGAATTTAGAAATTTGTACTTATTATCTGTTGACTGTAGTGTATTTCATATTCACTTTTAAAACTTCCATGTCAAGAGATATTAATATTTTTAATGGAGATGGATCTTGTATCAATTCAATGCCTCCTTTAAAACACTGGTACTACTTCCATTTCCTACTTTCCATTCATTTTATGGTGCATCAAGACTTGGAGGTAATTAGGGACCATTTCATGTACTGAAGCAATAATCACCCCTCTGGTTTCCTAGGAAAGCAATCAGTAATACCCTTTCTTCCCTGATTCTCTTTTTATTTTATATTTTTTGGGGTGATTTTCACTCTTAATTTTTTTCAAATTGCATGCAAAGACAGTTTTCAACATTGACTTTTATAACATTTTGAATTCCAAATTTTTCTCTCTCCCCCACCATTTCCTCCTCTCCTAGATGGCATGCAATCTGATATAGGTTATATATTTGAAATTATATTAAATGTATTTCCATATTAGTCGTGTTGTGAAAGAAGAATCAGAACAAAAGAAAAAAAAAACTAGAAAGAAAAATAAAGAGAAAATAGTATGCCTTGATCTTCATTCAAACATCATACTTCTTTTTCTGAATGTGGATACCATCTTCCATCATGAGTCTTTTGGAATTGTCTTAGATCATTCCATTGCCAAGAAGAGCTAAGGCTATCAAAGTTGATTGCCATACAGTGTTGCTGCTACTATATACAATGTTTTCCTGATTCTGTACATTTCACTCAGCATCAGTTCTGTAAGTCTTTTCAAGTTTTTCTGAAATCTGCCTGCTCATCATTTCTTATAACGCAATAGTGTTCCATTACATTTGTATACCACAACTTGTTCAACCATTCCTGAACTATTGGCATCCCCTCAATTTCTAATTCTTTGACACCACAAAAAAGCTGCTATAAATATTTTTGTACATATATGTCCTTTTCATGTTTTTATGAAATGCTTGGGATACAAACCTAGTAGTGGTATTGCTGGATCAAAGGTATTCACAGTTTTATAGCCCTTTGGGCATAGTTCCAATTTGCTCTCCAGAATGGTTGAATCAGTTCAAAATTTTCACTTCCAATTTTTCCCCATCTTCTCCAACATTTATCATTTTTATGTTTTGTCATGTTAGCCAATGCGATAGGTGTAAGGTGGTACCTCAGAGTTGTTTTAATTTTTGTTTCTCTAATCAAAAGTTATTTACTCCCCTTCTTCATGTGCCTATAAATAGTTTTGATTTGTTCATCTGAAAACTTCCTGTTCATATCATTTGACCATTCACCAATTAGAGAATGACTTGCATTCTTATACATTTGATTCAATTCTCTATGTATTTGAGACATGAGGACTTTATCAGAAACACTGGCAATAAAAATTGTTTTCCAACTTTCTCCTTCCTTCTAATCTTCATTGCATTGACTTTGCACAAAAACTTTTTAATTTAATGTAATCAAGATTATTCCTTTTGCATTTCATGATGTTCTCTATCTCTTTTTTGGTCATAAATTCTTCTCTTCTTCACACATCTGGCAGGTAAACTATTTCTTGCTCTCCTACTTTGCTTAAGTATCATCCTTTATGTCTTAATCATGTACCCATTTTGACCTTATCTGATGATTGCTGCTTTATAATGTAGTCTTAGATCTAGTGTGGCTAGGCCACCTTCATTTTCTTTTTTTTTTTCATTAATTCTGTTGCTATTCTTGACCTTTTTTTTTTTCCAGATGAGATTTGTCATTAGTTTTTCTACAATTTAAAATAATTTTTGATACTTTAATTGAGATGCTACAATATTAGTAAGTTAATTTAGGTAGAATTTTCATTTTTATTGTATTAGCTTGGCTTACCCATGTGCAACTGATATCCAATTATTTAGATCTGATTTGTGTGTGTTTGTGTGATTTTTTAATTGTGTTCATATAGTTCCTGGGTTTATCTTGGCAAGTAGAATCCCAAAAGTTTTATATTATCTACAGTTATTTTAAATGGAATTTCTTTTTCTATCTCTTTCCCCTGGATTTTGTTATTAATATATAAAAATGCTGATGAATTATGTGAGTTTGTTTCAATATCCTGCAACTTTGCTAAAGTTGTTAATTATTTGAAGTAGTTTTTAGTTGATTTTCTAGGTGGATTCTTCATTCATATTTCCCTTTTTATGTTATTTTTTTTTCCTTCTGGAGGAGAATACTTAATTTTGGTTAAGTAATTCGTTACTGTAGTCCTATGTTATTGCTTAGTCGTTTACAATCATGTCTGCCTCTTCATCACTCCATTGGGGGTTTTCTTGGCAACATACTGGAATAGCTTGCCTTTTTCTTCTCTAGTTCATTTTGAAGATGGGGAAACTGAGGCAAACAGAGTTAAGTGGCTTGCCCAGAGTCACATACCTAGCAAGTTTCTGAGACCAAATTTGAAGTCAGATCTTCCTGACTCCTTGTCAAATATTCTATCTACTGAGTCATCTAGCTTACTTCATAGTCTTATATCCTCTTCATTTTATAATATAGTATTCAAAACTCATCACTTCTTTATAGTGATGAATGCTTAAGCATGTATGATACTGACTGTGGCTCCTCAGCATTTGAATTCTTTTTTTTTTCTTGATGTCAATATTTTTCTTTGACTTGCATGCTGTGGATTTCGGTGACAATAATTCTTTTTTGTTTGGATTATGTCATTCAGGTAGTATGATGATTCTGTTCACTTTTTAGTGGAGTTCTTGGCTGGTTTTTTTTCTGCTTTCTTATGGGTATTGAATGTTGCCTGTACTAGAATCTCATAGACAGCTCAGGCTCAGAACACTGAAGTCCTCAGTGTTCTGACCACGGTTTGTTGTAGGGAAAAACCTGACTGCAGTTGTTTGAGTCTGAGCTTTGTAAGTTCTTGACCTGAGTTTGGGTCCAAACAATGGTAGAGTGCTAGTATACTCAGCTATTGAGAAGCTATGATAGTTGTCACAGAATTTCATGTTCCTCTTTACAGTGAGATTGATTCTTCGCCTCATGATTATTCCATAGGCTTCAGATTGGTAGAAAAGCTGAAACTGATATCTCACACTGCTCCTGTGGTCTAAGCTACACCACTGTCACTTGCTTCTAAACTTGGTCTTCTCTTGGTGTTATGTCTAGCACTTGAGATCTCTTAGGTGTCTAACCAGAAACAAGACTCGTCATTCTGTTCCAGATCTCTGAGTCAGAACTGAGTAGTTGACAACAAGACTGTCAATTTGTCCTTGTGCATTTTTCAACTCTTCAGTATTCCACTCTTTATATGTTCTTGTTCACTAGAATTTAATCCTCCTAAATATTAATAGCTTTTTATGGTCTTGCCATTCTTGCAATTTCAAGAAAATGATTACAATGTTGAGGAATCAATAACAACCTCTCCAGCTTCCGGCTCCCTCTGAGTTTTCTTTCTTTTTTTCTGAGTTTTAAATAGGCTATTTTGAAGTAATTGCCAGTTCTTGGCATTGTTTTTGTTTTTGAACACAATTCTATTTAAACTTTGATAAAATGGTCCTGTTTTATTGTTGAATTAGAGGATTCTTGAAAGATTTCAATTCCCCCACCAACAGTTGCTTCAATATCTCCATCAATCTTTCAAACATGCTCTTTAATAGCCATTTTTGTGTATTCTCTTGTAGTAATAACCACATTTTAAAACAATAGACTGAACAAAAAACATGAGAAAAAAGAGCAATGAAGTAATGGTATAGCATAGAATCTAGAACTGAACTAAGAGAACCAATAAAGGTGGGGAAATCAACTTGTTTTAGTTTCATTTAATAAGGGTAAGATTTACAAGTCAGTCTAGAGTTAGTAGAATTCATATGTGTATGACTATTACTACAACAAGATGAAACTATGATTTTATTTCTTCTCCTAAATATTTTGCACACTACCATATTAACAAATGATATGAACATAAAAACACATAATACTCCCTATAGCAACAGATAATAGCTTTTTCATCAAGGTTGCTGTTTTTCAGCTATTTTCTTCCGCATAAGTAAAAATTGATTGGGAAATATGATGATTGAAGAGCTAAAAATGAGTAGATCGCTCCTGTGAAGTACTCTGGGGAACCACAGAGCTGTGGACTAGACTGCCCTTATTCTAGCCACCAATAGGTTGTAGTTTGACCCAATTAGTCTTGTCTAAATTCCTGGGAATTTTCTCTCTTTCTAACTCTTTTACCTGTCTCTATCCCACTCCCAATCCAATCAGCACCTTTGTCTATTGTCTTTTTTCTCATATACTCTGCTCTTAACTAATGGGAAATAATATCCAAATTCTACCTCATATTTCATACAGGACAAATATTGGGCTTAGGGGTTTATTCTCCTTCTCCATTCCTCCTTCTCCATGTATTACCCTAAAAAAGACCTGGGTGGAGCTCCTTTCAAGACCAAAGAACAGACAACAACAAATTTGGGTAAAGTGGACTGGTATTGATTCCAGATGCCAAAGTCCCCGTTCCCTTTTATATCCTAAAGTTTTTATGACTTGAGGTCTATAAACGCTTTTTTTTTTAAATTTTATTTTTAAAGGGTTGACAAGCTTACTTTAATTCAGCATACAAATATCATTCACTTAGTTCAGGGGAAAAGACCAGCACCCCGAACTTCAGAGCAAAATACAAACAAAGTACAAACATCAACAGACAGACCTTGTGTGATTCAAATCCCAATTCATAGTTACCAGAGTTTAACAAAGTCTCAGCATCCAGGTTACAAGCTGGAGGGCCCTTAGCTACAGCTGCCTGGAGTCTCTACATCACCAGCCCCACGAGTGAGAGCCTTAAACAAATTACAAACATCAACAGACAGACCAAATACAGATTCATAGTTACCAACATCTAGGTTCAGCCTGGGAGCTCATAACAAGGGCTGGCCCAGAGTCACTTGTACCAGCACCACTGTAGGTAAGAGCTCCAAAGAAGAGAAAGCCAACCCCTGGTTTTATATCTTTTTCAGGGTCAAGGGTGAGTCACACATGCGACTCACCCATGTGACCTAAAATCGTCACAAAGAGGGGACTTAAACCCACGTGGTCTAAGAGCCTCTGATGTCCCAAACTTATCACTCAAACTCATGTGTAAACTAGGCCCTCCCTTAGTTAGCCCCACCTGGGGACCCACCTTGGTTACCAATTCACACCCACATAGGTTTAGCACCTAATTGGGGTTTAGGCCTGGGGCTTAGCACCTAGTAAGACTCAAAGACACTCAATTAATCATTTTAAAACAATAAGAAAGTCCAAACTCAATTGGTATTACACTCATCCTGTGCCCTCTGTCTATATATATATATATATATGTGTGTGTGTGTGTATACATATATACATACATAGAGACACACATATGTGTATATATACATACACACATATGTATATATATGTATATATATATATATACGTATATCTATATATGTACATATACATGCATATTCCTTTCAGCTACTATGATACTGAGGTCTCATGAATCATACACATCATCTTTCCATGGAGGAATGTAAACAAAACAGCTCAACTTTAGTAAGTCCCTTATGATTTCTCTTTCTTGTTTACCTTTTCATGCTTCTCTTGATTCTTGTGTTTGAGCGTCAAATTTTCTATTCAGCTCTGGTCTTTTCACTGAAAAGCTTGAAAATCCTCTATTTTATTGAAAATTCATATTTTCCTTGGAGCATGATACTCAGTTTTGCCAGACAGGTGATTCTTGGTTTCAATCCTAGCTCCATTGACCTCTGGAATATCATAGCCCTTTGGTCCCTTAATGTGGAAGCTGCTAGATCCTGCGTTATCCTGATTGTTTTTCCACGATACTCAAATTGTTTCTTTCTGGCTGCTTGCAGTGTTTTCTCCTTGACCTGACAGCTCTGGAATTAGGCAACAATATTCGTAGGAGTTTTCTTTTGGGGCTCTTATTGAGGAGGTGATCGGTGGATTCCTTCAATTTCTATTTTACCCTCTGGCTCTCGAATATCAAGGCAGTTCTCCTTGATAATTTCTTGGAAGATGGTGTCTAGGCTCTTTTTGATCATGGCTTTCAGGTAGTCCAATAATTTTTAAATTATCTCTCCTAGGTCAGTGGTTTTTCCAACAAGATGTTTCATATTGTCTTCCACTTTTTCATTCCTTTGGTTCTGTTTTATAATATCTCAATTTCTCATAAAGTTACTGGCTTCCATTTGCTCCAATCTAATTTTTAAGGTGGTGTTTTCTTCAGTGTTCTTTTGGACCTCTTTTTCCATTTGGCTAATTCCGCCTTTCAAGACATTCTTCTCCTAATTGGCTTTTTCGAGCTATTTTGCCTTTTGAGTAAGTCTATTTTTTAAGGTGTTGTTTTCTTCAATATTTTTTTCAGTATTTTTTGGGGTCTCCTTTAGAAAGTCATTCACTTGTTTTTCATGGTTTTCTTGCATCATTCTCATTTCTCTTCCCAATTTTTTCTCTACTTCTCTAACTTGCTTTTCCATAGCCTTTTTGAGCTCTTCCATGGCCTGAGCCCAGTTCATGTTTTTCTTGGAGGCTTTTCATGTAGATTGTTTGACTTTGTTGACTTCTTCTGGCTGTATGTTTTGGTCTTCTTTGTCATCAAAGAAAGATTCCAAATTCTGAGACTGAATCTGGGTGTGTTTTCGCTGCCTGGCCATGTTCCCAGACAACTTACTTGACCCTCGAGTTTTTCAGTGCAATATGACTGCTTGTAGAGTAAAGCGTACTTTGTTCTAAGCTTGAGGGGTCACACTGTTGATTTCAGAGCTATTTCTATACAGCCAGCTGTGCCACACCAGACTCCTCCTTCCCCAAGAACTGCCAACCCTGGACCTGACACAAATCTTAAGCAAGCTCTGCAGTCCTGCTCTGATCTGCCACTTAATTCCTCCCACCAGGTGTGCCTGGCGCCAGAAGCAACTGCAGCTCTAGTTCTGTAGTTGCACCTCCCTCCTGCTGCTCCCGGGGCTGTGGCCAAACTGAGAACTCTTTTAATCTGTCCCTTGCAGCTTTTCCCATTAACCTTCTCTGGTGTCTTTGGTGTTTGTGGGTTAACAAGTCTGGTAACTGCCACAGCTCGCTGATTCAGGGTGCTAGTTCCCCCCGGCTCCTGGTCTGGTCGGTCCTGCTGCCACCCATGCTGAGCTTCGCTCCCCTCACTCTGTGCTTTCCAGCTGCCATCTTGGCTCTTCCCCTTCTATAAACACTCTTAAAGATCTTTTTTAAGCTTTAACCACTACATACAAACAAAGTATTATTACCATGTTACTTATGATCAAACTAAAACAACCGCAATTTTTTAAAATATATTTTTGGTTGGGATGGTTGGATCAGACCTGTCATTTCATTGGTACCAGGGAATTTCTCAAGAGGGAATTATTTTCTCTAATCCTATGCACTTTATAATGTGAGAGAATGACTTCAGTCACTTGAAGGTTAAGCAAGGTGTTCAAAGTCACAGTTATGTCAGAGGCAGAACTTTGAAACTAGATCTTCTTAACTCTAAAACTGGCCCCCTATCCACTGCCTTTCAGTATTTTGAGTATGAATATGTAATAGTTCTTCCTGATAATTTGCCTTTTCTAAGTATGGGAGAGCAATAAGCAGTCTGTGTTGATTCATTATCATCTATCAAATGTAATTTGCTCTTGTTGGTCATAAAGATGGATTAACCCATCATCCTAGGTTTGTATCTCACTTTTACTGTTGTCAGGGATTGAAGGTATATATATATTCCTCTAGTGAGAAGGCTCTTGATCAGTAATGGAAAGTAAATTATCTGAACTTGTCTTCACAAAAAGCTCAAACCAATCCCACTGTTATTCCCTTATTCCCTCAAAGCAGAACTTTATTTGAAGGGAAGATTATTTAGGTAAGTAAGTGTGGCTATGGGAAATGTAGACTTTATGTCAGACCTCTTTTTATATTATGCTTAGTTTTCAACCAAAATCATTTCATTAGTAGTGGCATTCTGAAAAAAAAAAACACAATTCAATCAAGTCACTTAGTAAGTAGAGTATCAATGATACATAGTTCCCTGACATTTTTTGAATCTGCTTTATTGCAATTTGAGAAACAAGTCATGATTAAATAACCATCAAAAACTTTAGTTCTAAGAAGAGAAATTAGAGACTATCTATTCAAAATCTCCAGTGCTTTAACAAATTGAGGTTAATAAATATTAATGAGGATTGGTGAGCATTTGTATGTTCTGTAGCAATCCCAGACATTTGTTCCCAAGGTTAGATAGCAAAAGGCAAAAATGTGACAATGAAATGAAACATGCATTCCTTATTTCCTCACCAGTTTGTAAATGTTTGAACAAAGTACACTAATTTCACCTTAAACCGTAGAATCGTAAAATTTTAAGGAAACATGCTAAGTAAAAATTCACATTTATATTTTACCATTAAGTTGAATCCCATGATTTCCTTGAAACAACCTTGATAGGTATATAGTCTAAGAATAATTATTTCTTTTTACCTGTAACAAAACTGAGGTTCAGAGATCACCAGGGGTACTTATTTGCATAGCTACCAGATCTCCTGGCTTCCAATCCCATAGTATTTGCACTATATCATGAAGATTATAGATTTCCAGACTCAATACCAATTTCTAGGCTCAATTCTAGACTCAAGAACAGATAAGATAGACAGTTGTCTCAGTTGCAAAATGATGAGTTTTCTAACTTTTCATAAATGCACACATTTTAATACCTAAGAATTCCAGGTACGTGGGTCAAAAGTAAAGGGTCACAGCCTTCATTAAGAAGTAATATGACTCGGGGGCGGAGTCAAGATGGCAGCTGGGAAGCAGTGACTGGTGTGAGCTCCCCACCAAGTCTCTCCAAAAACCTATAAAAAAAATGGCTCTGAACCAATTCTAGAGCTCCAGAATCCACAAAGTGGCAGAGGGAAGCAGGGCTCCAGCCCAGGACAGCCTGGATGGTCTCTGGGTAAGGTCTGTCCCACATGGTGCTCCCAGCCCCCAGCTGAGGGCAGCGGAGCTGAGCCCAGCAAGCACGGCGTGAACAGAGGTGGACCTACCAGACCAGGAGACGAGCGGAGAGTGCCTTAGCATCCTGAATTACTGAGCTGTGGCATCCACCAGACCTCTCAACCCACAAAGAGCAAAGACATCAGAGAAGGTTAGTGGGAAAAGCTGCGGGACTGAGTTTGCGGTTCGGCCACCACCCCTGGGGCAGCAGAGGTGGGGCAGCTTTAGAA
>JAQQSZ010013681.1:0-11703 GCA_028646595.1 Phalanger gymnotis
AAAAGGAATATATTTATAGGCAGAGGGCACAGAGTGAGTTGAATATGAAGAGATGATATCTAAAAAATAAAATCAAATTAAGGGATGAGAGGGGAATACATTGAGAGAGGGAGAAAGGGAGAGATAGAATGGGGTAAAATATCTCACATAAAAGTGGCAAGAAAAAGCAGTTCTGTAGGAAAGGAGGAGGGGGCAGGTGAGGGGGAATGAGTGAATCTTGCTGTCATCGGATTTGACCTGAGGAGGGAATACCATACACACTCAGTTGGGTATCTTACCCCACAAGAAAGGAGTAAGAAGATAAAAACAGGGAGTGCAGATAGGGGGAGGAGATAATCAAAAACAAACAGTTTCGAAAAGGGACAGGGTCAAGGGAGAAAATGCAATAAAGGGGGATAGGTTAGGAAGGAGCAAAATATACTTAATCTTTCACATGAGTATTGTGCAAGGGTTTTACATAATGATACACATGTGGCCTATGTTGAATTGCTTGCCGTCTTAGGAGGGTGGTTGGGAAGGGAAGCGGGGAGAGAATTTGGTATTCAAAGTTTTAAAACAGATGTTCAAAAACAAAAAGAAGTTTTTCCATTCAACTAGGAAATAAGACACAGAGGCAATGTGTGTAGAAATTTATCTTGCCTTACAAGAAAGGAAGGGAATAGGGGAGTGGAGGGGAGTGGGGTGACAGAAGGGAGGGCTGACTGGGGAATGGGGCAACCAGAATATATGCCATCTTGGAGTGGGTGGGAGGGTAGAAATGGGGAGAAAATTTGTAATTAAAATTCTTGTGAAAATCAATGCTGAAAACAAAATATATTAAATAAATTAAATAAATGAAATAAATAAATTAAAAAAAGAAGGCAGGAAAAAGGCATGATGAGACACCTGATTAAGGGGCTCTTGTTTCTTGAAGTTTAAATGGGGCAATGCAGAAGATGCAGAGTTGGTTGAGCTGAAAATTTCACGTTCTGCCTTCTAGAAAGGAAGGTGTTAGGAGGAATGTGATAGTCTGCCCCATAACCCTCTAATCATAGGAGGCTAACAGAGGTGGTGTCAATTAAAAATTGAGTTATTTGCATAGAATTGAAACCAGATTGGGCAGAAGATGCAGAGAGGGGTGATTAATTAATTAATGATTATAAAAAGGAAACAAGCAGATCACAACATAGAAGAATCAGTGGCTTCACTTTGGACTAAGGCTGTCCACTGAATCTCTCCAGATGTATCACAGCTTGATCAATTATGAACCTACCTATTCCAGTAAGAAGGATGATTGAATTGAACACTTTGACCCTGCTGCATCCTGGATATTTGTTCCAATCAATACATAGTCAGGCACAAGGAGAAGCAGAAATTTAATAATTACCCAATTACATTGATTTTTTTTTTTTTACTATATATCACATAAGTAAGCTTCCAAACTCAACTATTTTAATCTGAACCCTGAATTTTCTGTCTTGGCTGTCTGTCTTGGTGAGATGAATTAAATCACTGTCAAATTTCCACTTAACTTTGTCCTGTGTAGATAAGATACGTATAAAAAGTGTAGAAACAGATTTGAAAAATGAAAAAAAATGATTGCATCACAAATTCAATTCAATTAACAAAAAAAGGAAAAAGTTGGACAGAAACCCTATCTCTTTCCAATTTATCCAGGAACTGATAAATTGCAGTGTTTATTTTTCCCAGAGGCCATTTTGGGGATGCTCACATCCCTAGAGCCAAGAAGTCTACTAGATTCTGAGTCTACTCTTGAAATTTGATACCCCTTATTACTGACAAGCACTGTAAGGCATTGTGAGAGACAATCTCTCCTTGTGGCATTTTAAATAGTGTCACAGGAGCTTGACACCCTTATAGGTGTCACATTTAGATGTTTCTCTAGTAGATGTTAACACAGAATAGATTTGGTGGTAATATTATTTTATGACATTTGTAAAAAGCTGCCTGACTTTTGCGATTTATTTCTTTAAATCACTGTAGTGTCAGAGTTTGTAAGTTTGACAGATTGTGTCATCTGATGAGCGATTTAATAAGTTTTGTGATTTCAAGGATAAATACAGTATCAATAATAGCACCATCTGTACTATCATACTTCTTCTCTATTGTATTTCTCAGGGTCAAAATATGCAATTTATTTTAAAAGATGTTTAAATCCTCTATTACTAGCTCAGATTGAATATGACAAGACAGAATTGTTCATCTTCCCTCCATGAGTCTTCCCCATTCTAAGCTTCTTCATCAGGTGAAGGAAGGAGTATACTTGTTTTATAGTCCTCAGATGTCAAAACTAAGATGAGTGGGTGGAAATTAGAGGAAGGAAGATTTTGGCTCTAAAAGACAGCAACAACAAAAACAATTTTTTTAGGGATTAAAGGAATTCCAAGGACCAGTCTAACTAAGTATAGAGAAGCTCATTTCATAATGAGTTCTTTGGCCATGACTGGCCATGAAACAAAGAAAAATAGAAAATATGCTCAATCACATAAGCTCATATTCACTCTTCTATGGTGATAGTGACTGAGTGCATGGAAAAATCCAAAATAGAGGATGCTAAGAATCATACATTTTGATTTTATTAGGAAGTAGAAGTAGTATCGTGTGGTAAAAAATGAAGAGACATTTTCAGAGAGCACTAGCACTTGTTGCAGGAAAGCAAGGGAACTGCGACTAAAAGGGTACAGGGGCCCTTCCTTGGTAAAGCCAAGAGCCTAGACAAGGAGTGGAGTGATCACTCTTCTCCCTGGACCACAATACCTTGGAAGCCCTGAAAACTTGCAGACACCCAGAACTAGCTCTGAAAACAGCAGCTCAAAAAAGCCTGAAGCTTGGAATAGTGCCTTCCCATCCTCAGATGAGCAGACCCAGAACTTTAACATGAAACTCAAAGTTAATAAATAGATGGGAAAAATGAGAAAGCAATAAAAGAAGAACTTGACCATAAAAAGCCACTTTAGCAGGGAAGGCCAAGACGTAAACAACAAAGTGAAAACAGCTACAGGCAAAACCTCAAAGAAAAATGCTAATGAGATCCAAAAGCAGCAAAAATTCCTGGAAGTTAAAGGAGAAGTTGGGAAAGGAAATAAGAATAATTCAAGAAAATTAGGAAAGAGAATTAACAGTTTGGTAAAAGGGACACAGAAATTCACTGAAGAAAAGATCTTTAAAATCAGAATAGGTCAAAGAGGTACAAAAATTGGCTGAAGAAATGAGCTCCTCAAAACATTTATCCAAATGAAAAAAATAAAAAAGTACAAAAGCTCACTAAAGAAAATAATTCCTTAAAAATTAAAATTGGGCAAGTGGAATCTAATGAATCCACAAAACATCAAGAAACAATAAGACAAAGTCAAAAGAATGAAAAAAAAGAAAAAAAATGTGAAATAACTCATTATATAAAGCAACTGCCTTGGAAAATAGATCAAGGAGAAATAATTTAAAAATTATTGGACTACTTAAAAGGCATGATGAAAAAAGGGGCTTAGATTTCATATTTCAAGAAATATGATAGAAAGATATGATAAAAGAAAGCAAGAAAACTGCCCCCAATATCCTAGAAACAGAGGGTAAAATAGAAATTGAAAGAATCTACAGATCACCTCTTGAAAAACAGATCCCAAAATTAAAAGTCCCAGGAATACTATAGCCAAATTCTAGAGTTACCAGCTCAAGGAGAAAATATTGCAAGCACCTAGAAAGAAACAATTCAAATATTTTGGAGCCACAGTCAGGATTACTTGAGATCTAGCACTTTTTACATTAAAGGATCAGAGGGCTTGGAATATAATATTCTGGAGTGTGAAGGACCTAGGATAACATCTAAAAATCACCTACCCAACAAAAACTGAGTAAAATCCTTCAAAGGAAAAGATAATTGGATGGATAATTAATGAAATAGAGAACTTTTAAGCATTCCTGATGAAAAGACCAGAGCTGGTTAGAAAACTTGACATTCAAACAGAAGACTCAAGAGAAGCATCAAAAGGTAAACATGAAAGAGTAGTCATAAGAGAACAGGTTAAACTGTTTCCATTCTTATTTATATTTATATTCAGGTTCTTTGCTGCTGCTGTTGTTGTTCGCTCATTTCTCCCTCCTATTTCTTGACTTTTAACATAATGTTAAAGTTGGGCTCTGCTCCTAGGGTGGATGGAGCACTGTTCCAAGTTTCAAGTTTTTTGCGCTGCTGTTTTCAGAGTTAGTTCTGTGGGTCTGTATGTTTTCAGTTCTTTTAAGGTGGTATGATCAAAGGATAGGTGTGGTCACTACTCTCCAGGCCTGTGCTCTGGTTTCTTACCTCCTTTCTGACCTAGAACTGTGACCAGGGACCTCACTCCCCTGTGGCCACAAACTCTCATGTGCTGGTTCTCCTCCTTGTGCTGGGTGTATGATCCAGCTGATGGACAGTGCCATAGAAGACTGCACCCAGTGCCAGCAAATGGTCCCCTGTAATTTCCATCTGATCAGTTGTCTGAACCCCTTATCATCTGTGTGCTGAGAAGTCCAGAAGTCACAGTTGCTCCCAAGGTCTGTTTCTGGCATATATTCTAGAGTCCCTAGGACTAATGTATATTATCATGATCCCAGGTCAAGCTCACAGGGTATTTTGTTTGGATTATTATATTGGAATCCTAATTCTAGTCATTCCACTCTTTAATCCATCCTACCCATAGCTTCCAAAATTATATTTCTAAGGCACAAGTCTGACCTTGTCTTTTCATTGCTCAAAACTGTTCATTTGGCCCCTTTTGCTAGGAGAAAATGAATATTCAGCTTGATTTTAAGGCCCTCTATAATCTGGCTCCAACCTATCATTCTAATTTTATTTCATATTACTTCCATCTACACATTTTACATTTTATCCAATCTGGTCTATTTAGCTGTTCCCCAAAGTGGAAATTACATCTCCTGTCTCTGTGAATGAATGAACAATGAAAAAATATTTTTTTTGTGCTATGTGCCTGACGCTGAAAAAGAAATTAAGACAGATCTGGCCCTGAAGGAGCTCATGTTCTTATGAACAAAGGTTATGCTTACAAGGGAGCTAGAATTGGGGGTGATGGTGGGGTGGAGTAGGTGCGGGGTAGAATAAACCCATAGCGGCATGGTTTACAAATAGTCTGGAAGTTATGTGAGCAAAATAAGATGAAAGCTAACCTGTCCGAACTCAGGATGGTTCATAGATTAGAGTCCAAGTTTCCAATGGGAGGGGAGGGAGGATACTGAGGATGATGGAAGGGGCAACAGACTACACTATTTGGAAATATCCAGAAAAATGACATGGAAGCTTGGTTCTGGGTAAGATAAGTTGACGGTTCACCAATCAGAGCCCAGGGTGACCCCAGGGTTCAAAATCCCAGTGGGAGGATCATCTCTTCCATCTGAACATTTGTACAATCTGCCCTTGGTTCTCTTTCTTCATCTCCAGTTCTCAGAATCCTTGCCTTCCTTTAGCTCATGAGCCACCCATGTGAAGAAATTACTGATCTCAACATCTTCATGACAGTGTTAATAATCTTTCTCTTCTAATTACCTGGTATTCACTTACTCGTCTTATACAGTAGATTCCTGCCAGCCCCCTTTTTTCCCATGCCCCACCAATCCCTGAAGAATTTAGGGTCCTTGAAAATAGCAATAGTCTTGGTTTTGGTCATTGTATGATCAATGTAATTATTATTTTATTATTTCATGAAAGGCAGCATGAGATAGAGAACTGGCTTCGGAGTAGAGTTAGAAAAATTTGGGTTGAATTCCCATCCCTGATAAATACTTCCCGAGTAAATATGCAAGTGACTTAACATAGTCATTTAGGCAAATTTTGAAGAGAATGAATTGCAGAGATGGTACTGACCTGCATTGTTAGAAAAAGTTTCCTTACCTAAGAGCTTCCTATGCCAATGAAAGTATTGGTATGATCTATATATAAATACACACATATGTGGATACACACACATATATGTGGCCACATATCATGTATATGTGTGTATCTACACTCTGTGTATGTATGTGCATGTGTATATTCACACACACACAATGTAGACCTACTAATAGCATTGTGTTTTGTGTATTATAGGTATTTAATAGTGCTCATTGACACAATCTATTAAGCAATAAGCGTTATAAAGCCTCTGTTGCCAAGTAATGTGCTAGATGATGGGAATATAAATGTAAGAAAAAGGGACTTTCAAATACCTTATATTTAATTACTTGTTTATATAACTTTTTGAGGTAACATTTCTGGTGTTGTTATTGTTATTATTTCCATTTCACAAGTGTGTGAAAAGAGGTTCAGAGAGGTGAAAAGGAATAAGCATTTATATAAAATGTACTATGTGCCAGGCATTGTTCTGAGCATTGTTACAAATATTATTCTAGTTGATTCTCACAATAGTCCTGCAAAGTTGGACCTATTATCTTCCTTTTACAAGTGATGAAACTGAGGCAAACAGAGGTAAAGTGATTTGCCCAGGAACATATAGCTAGTAAGTGTCTGAGGCCATTTTTGACCTCGTGTCTTCCTTACTCCAGTGCTAGCACTCTTTACCCTGTGCCACCAGTGTGAAGGCAGAGGACAAGTGATTTACTTATATTCACACAGCTAGTTTGTATTCAAGGTGGAATTTGAACGCAGGTCTTCCCTACTCCAAGTTCTCTATTTCAGCCATTATGCTATGTTGCTTCTCTGTTTCAATCCTTGAAATGAATTAAACTGAGTGAGAATTAATATAGATAAACTCTTTAAGGCCCCTTTCTTTTAAAGGGGTAAGGGAGGACTACTGGCTGTTAAATATGATTCTACTTTTGACACATTCCTAAATTGAAAGAGTAACTTGTCTGTTCATACATTTTCCTTAGCTGTCTCCGGCACTTTAAAATTGATAAGATGGATTTTTAAGAGTCATATGAAAGCTTTGTTATTTGTGTGAATATTAGAGGAATTTTTCACATGCTCTTAGTGAATGAGTGAGACAGTGTCCCAAAAAGGGAGCTTTGAGCAGAGAGCATGCTTTAAAGAGACATTAAGTTAATTATTTGTGGTGATAATGGAAACTGATTGTGATATGGTCCCATACCACATATTTTGTTGAGACTATCATCTGTATGACTCCTATACTAACATGATCATGGTAAAATTTGGGGATAAACCTTGTAAGTGTTTCCTGGAAGTTTTTATATCAGAAATATCTGGAAACAAATGGAATGATTGTCAATGTTTTCAGAAACAGCTAGAAGAATATAGGATAAATAAGAAAAGTAAGACTTTTCTTAAGTAGTATAAAACTTCATTTCAAAAAGAAAGGAAATATTCTACATGAAGGAAAATAGAGTAGATTTTTCATTAACTCTACTCTATAACATTATTTTATTAATACATTACATAACAATATATAATATAATCTGTAACAATATTTGATTAATAGCATTAATCAAATATTCAGAACCAATAAAAAATCTGGACAGGGACTAGGGTGGTTTTCCTTTGTGCTCTTCATGAAGAAAAACTTCATTAAACAAATTAGTAATGTGAAGCATATTATGGTACATCTTCAGATACTCATGTACATTTTAGAAGCACACATTTACACATATTCAATCAGTAGGTCAATTACAAATCATTTTAATCTATTCACCCAAGTCTGAATGACCATAAAACTAACACTGCTCAACCACCTTTGCTAGAGCGCACCATATTTCTTTTTCTTTTCAAATTTCTTCAATTATTCTCTTATAATAACTAATTATTATTTAATGAGAGGCAGCATGATATAGTGGATAGAGAATTGGCTTTGGAGTAGAGTTAGAAAGATTTGGGTTTAAATCCCATCTCTGATCCATATTTCCTGAGTAAATAAACGAGTCACTTAACATCAGTCACCTAGGCAAATTTTGAGGACTATGAATTGCAGAGAAGGTGCTGACCTGCATTGTTAGAAAAAGTTTCTTTACCTAGGAGCTTCCTATTTCAGTGAAAGTGTTGGTATTATCTATAAATCAATACACACACATGTAGATACATACACATATATGTAGCCACACATTGTGTGTATGTGTGTATCTACAATCTGTGTATATATGTGCATGTGTACACACATATACACCCACGTAAAAGTAATTACATTTTATTAACAAGATTTTTTTGAGGTCAGGGATCATGACATTAGAACTTATAAAATTATTGGTATTATTATTAATAAATAACATTTAAATATCATTTTACTATTACTACTAAGTAGCATATATATATATTATTTCAAGGTTTGCAAAGCAATTTACAATTATTAACTCATTTTATCATCATAACAACCTTGGTTGGTAGGTGCTATTATTTTCCAAATTCTACAGATGAAGAAACTGAGACAAACAGAGGTCAGCTTGCCCAGGATCACACAGTTAGTAAGTGTCTAAAGCTAAATATGAACTCAGGTCTTCCTTACTCCAGGTCTAGCATTTTAACCATTGCACCACCTACCTTTTTGCAGGTATCTCCCCTAAATTCTTAGCATCTTACTCTGTACACAGTAGGTATTTAATAAATGTTTACTGAATTGAAACAGATTTTATTCTACAAAATTGATTTGGAACTTGGCCAACATGGTGGAAGCATGTACAATCTAATGTTGATTAAAGTGTGTATGTGTGTGTGTGTGTGTGTGTGTGTTGTGGAGAGGTATAGAACCTTTCAAAGCAACGTATTTAGGTCAGAGAAAGAAGCTTAAGGAGGGCTATGATAGTTACCTTTACATATGTAAATAGCTGAGGAGGAATTAATTTGTTCCCTTTGGCCAGAGCCAGGAGGGAGTTATGAGTAGAAATTCTGAAGAGGCAAATTGGTTTCAAGAAAAAAAAAAACATACATAACACACAAATAGCAGAAATATCTTCAGATGTGGAATAGGCTGGTTCCAAAGGTCATGTTTTAAACATGCCTTTGGAGGTCTTTGAGCACAGACAAGATGACCACTGAAATATGTTATAATAAAGATTTCATCATGTATTTGTGGTATTAGATGACCACTGTGGTCCTTCCCTCCCTCAAATTCTGTGATTCTTTGGGGCGTGGATATTACAAGGTAGACATCACTGATACCAAGGGATTGATTTTGCGCTATGATGCAATATTTTATTCTCTCTGAAGTTCATGGATAGAATTTTAAAGAGGAAACAATTTGTCAAAGATGAAATGGATTATTTATGGCTGCCTGTGTTCCACCTCTCCTAAGATTAGATGAGGGTGAAAGTCCACCTAAAAACTGAGTTACAAAGGGGGAAGCAAAGAAGGTGTAATAAAGGAGCAGAAAATGTTGGAAAATCAGACAAAATGTTCTACCCATGTAGCTGACAGACACGTAATGAATACCTTGTACTTTTCACTTCTCTCTCTCCCCCCCACCTCTCTGTTTCTCTATGTCTCTGTCTCTGTCTCTTTCTTTCTGTCTCTGTCTCTCTGTCTCTCTCTGTCTCTTTCTGTCTCTCTCTCTGCCTCTCTCTCTGTCTCTCTGTCTCTCTCTCTCTCTCTCTGTCTCTCCATATATATACATATACATATATATGTATATATGTATGAAGGGAGATGACATTTGAAAGTCTGCCCTCCCCATCCGTTCCCACCAAACACACCCCAAGCCCTCTAAAAAACATGTCTAGGGAATACACATATTATTCCATATTTTCCTCTACATTCAATAATTTCATTTTTAATTGTCTAGCCTTGACAGAAACTTGCAGAAAATGTGACAAGCAAGAGAGATAAATAAAGCACATTTTATTATAGTTCACCCAGTTGTAATAAACAAATGGCAAATGTGGAATGATGAAAGTTGAAGGGAAAATTAGAAGTGCAAAATCAAGTGTTTGCTTTAAAATTAAGAGAGAAAAATATAAGTTCAGTAGGAAAAAATAAAGATTTCTCTATAGTACACATGAAATTGAATAGAGAGAACAACACAATTTCAGTAAAGCTATTTAACATAACAATAACCAAAATTTCCAAAATACTTTTAATTTTATAAAAAAATCTGATTTTATATAGTGCTTTAAAGTAAGCAAAGTCACTTGAGCATCAAAACAATCCTGTGAAGGGGATAGTAGAGGTAGTTTTGTCTTTATTTTACAGATAAATCAACAGGCTAAAAGGCATTTAATGATTTTCTCTCTCACATAGCTATTTAAAGTGAGAGTCATAATTTCAAGCCAGACCCTGCACTCCATGGCCTGCATTCTGCCCAAGCCTTTCTGTCTCCCAAAATGGCTTCCTCTCAATAATCTTGTAAGGTACATACTAGAGGCAGTATCAGTCACCATTTTACTAATGAGAAATCTTATTGTTGTGTTTTGTTTTTATACTACAAATATTTGTGGATTTATTCTCACTTTGTGAGAAGTCTCTTGTGAGAAGATAAAACAGTTAAATGAAACTAATATAGTGCCCTCATCTGAAAGTGCTTACAATATTTCATGTCTGTAGCATAGCCCTCCCCTCAACAACTCTACTAAAAAAATAGCTGAAATCTATTTCTTCTTTTTCCTACCTCTCTCTCCATTGGAAAACAAAAATGAAAGTGAAGTACTTGAAAAATATGTGCAGTCAAGCAAAACAAATTACTTCAATGGCTGTATATAAAAAATATATGTCTCATTCCATACTTTAAATCTGTCCTGTCTTGATAATGGATACCATGTTTCATCATCAGTCCTCTGAAATCATGAATAGTCATTGTATCAGTCATATTTCTTACATCTTTCAGAGTTTTTTAGTAGTGTTTTGTTGTTGTAGTAATTATTCTTCTGGGTCTGCTCACTTCACTCTGCATCAGTTCATTTAAGTCTTTCTATATCTTTATGAAATCATGTATCACTTCATTTCTTACAGAGCAATAGTATTCCCATCACATATATACCACACTTACTCTACCATTCCTCTACTGATAGATGTCTACAGTATTTCCAGTTTTTTACCATCTAAAATAAACCTGCTATAAATATTTTTTTTTGTATATAAGGGACCTTTCTCTTTCTCTCTTTCTTTGATTATTTCTAGATATAAGCCTAGCCGTGATATAGATGGGTCAAAGGGCAAATATCATTTTGTAACCTTTTGTGTTTAATTCCAAATTGCTTTTAAAGATGATTGTACCCATACATAGGTCCATCAAAAGTGAATCGATATGCCTATTTTGCCATAGCCCCTCGAACACTTAATAGTTATGTTCATCTTCTTTGCCACTCTGATGAGTATGAGTTGGAATCTCAAAATTTTCAAATTTATATTTCTATAATTAGTAGTGATTTGGAACACTTTTTTCATATGGCTAAAGATAGTTTGAGTTTCTTCACTTGAGAAGTGCTTGTCCATATCTTTTGACCATTTGTCATTTGGGGAGTGGTTTTGTGTTTCAGAGTAGTTAAGTGACTTGACTGGAGTGAAACAGCTACTCAGTGTTAACATCAGAATCTTAACTACAAGTCCATTGCTCTTTCTACATCCCATGTAGAAAACAAGACAAAACAAAAAAAATTATTAAAGAATAACTCACCTGAAAATAAGAGAAGATCTGGAGATCTTTTTTGAAGCCACTTATTTCAAACTAATCAAAATGAGTTAACAAAATTGGTGTGGTCTTTGATCTAATTAAGAATGATCTTTGTTTCTCAAAAGATGTTGTGTTGTTAAGCAAAATTGTCTCATTAGCATGGCTTTTGTTT
>JAQQSZ010013682.1:0-11703 GCA_028646595.1 Phalanger gymnotis
CAGCAAAAACTTGAACCAGCCTCCCCATTCCAACATCTTGACAAAAAGACTCCAGGCCCAGAAAGCCCATTTCACAAGGGCAACTAGGAGGCCAAAGAAAAGCAAGAGAGTATTTAGCCAAATCATGTTCACTGGCCTCACGTTCCTGCTCGCACTCGGGTAAGCCCCGCTTCCGCAGCTTCTGGCTTCCACACCTTCCTCCGCTGCCGCCGCCGCCGCCGCTGCCGCTGAAGTTGTCTCCCGGCTCACCCCTCCTCGCAGCCAGACCAAGCTTCTGGCGTTCTCAAGCCCCGCCTCAATGACCAGAGACCATTGGTTCCTGAGCTGGCCCCTGCTAAGTCACCAATCCACACCCACACAGGTTTCACACCTGACAGGGCCCTGGGCCTGGGGCTTAGCACTTAACAGCTGAAAGTACTTCACTCAAAAGAAACAAAAGCCATGCTAATAAGACAATTTTGCTTAACAACACACTAGCCTAGTTCAGGTCCTTGTTGACATTTGCTTAGACAATTGAAATAGCCTCCTAATTGGTCTTCCTCCTCCAGTCTTTCTCTCCTTTACATCAGAGGCATCAAACACATAGCCCACTAACCCACCAGTGTTGCAACACTCTGGAGTGTAGCCTGAGCCAGAATAAAATGTAATTGGGAAATACTTGAGAAAATAAATAAAAGTACAAAAAAGATAACACTATATTTTAAAACCAAGTCAATCCATGGCCCATAGGGATCCTTATATACAGATTAGTGGGCCCCATTTCTATCTGAGTTTGACGCAACTGCTTTACATCATTATCAAAGTAATCTTTCTATTAAATTGGTCTGAGCTCATCACATCCCTGTTGAAAACCCTTTGGCAGCTCTGCATTGCCTACCAAATAAAAGAGAAATTCTTCAGTCTAGCATTTATGGCCCTCCAAAATCTCAAACCTGATTTCCTGTGTCATGGCATTATTTCATGGAATATCCCTACAATCAGGCAAAGTGGATTCCATCTTGCCCTGCTCAATCTTTACTCTATATATTCACATAGGCCAGCCCCACTCCTTATCTAGACTCTCCAACAAAAACTATGGAAACCATCCCTCTCCTTCCTGTTTCAGGTATTACTTCCTCTATGAAACTTTCCCTGATCTTCCTAGCCTAAAGCTATCCTTCCTTCCTATTTTTTCTACTTTTCCTATACATTTTATCATTTTCTTATTCATAGTAAAGTTATTTGTGTTCATATTTCATACACACACATGCACATGTATACACACATTAAATTCTAAGCTCCTTGAGGGTAGGCTCTATGTTGTTTTTAAAACTTTTTGCATATCCAGCTCCAGCTCCACGGCTCTTTCATAGTAAGTGTTTAATAAATTCTAGTTGTTTTTGTTAATTCAGTACTTAAATTAGGGGAGCCATAAACCAATAGCAAGGCTAAAAAGAGGCTAAAGGAAATTTAGCCTAATTGCCCTTTACCCTGGATCTTTGCCTCAAGGTTTTCCAGATCTGCTTTCTTACCTAATAAAAACTAGCATGTTCCATTCCTCCAGTGCCCTTTCATGCTCTTTCAATTCCTGTCCTAAGAACAGTCTGACTGACCACAATGTGCATGCATGACTCTAAGAGGTCATACTTCACTGATTGTCCCATCTTCATGTGTCACAAAGAAGGCATTGCCTGCCTGTTAGAATGAAAACAACTTTAATGGCATCAGAAATCATCACCCCCCATGAAGTGAACAAATGAAGTCATTTCAGCAATGTGTTATCCATAAGAAGCAGGCCAGATGGCTAAGATCCAGGAACTGACCTTCTGGGAATTTGCCCAATTCCTTCTGCAGCCTAAAAAAGCCCCGTTGGTTGCTTTTTTCCTCTCTCTCTCAGTCTACGAGCCCCTCCAATCTAGCTTGCCTTCTCTTTATTTTTTGTATGAGCCCATGGTTTGTCTTTGTGATTCTTCTCCTGTTTGTTACATGTGTCTGAGATGAGGATGGAGGAGCTCAAGGGGAAGAACATAGAGAGACAGAGATAATATAAAAGAGAAAAAACTCTTGAAATCACATCACTCAGTTTCACTTACAACTTGCTGGAGGAACAGCCAAAATCAGCAGTAAGAAGGCTAACCCAGTTAACAAAAGAGGCAAGCTGTCTGGTGGGAATTACACCAGAGTTGCATCTCCTACTCCTCTCTGCCTGTGTGTCCTCCCCTCTTCTGGCCTCCCCAGCCTTGTCACTACACTGTTTCAACTGCCTTATAACTAGGCTGACCTATCATTAAGCTCAAAAATGAGGAAACTGACCCAGATGAGAGTAATCTTCTTAATAGCAAAGGGAGGGGGTGTAGGAGGGAGGAGGAGATGGATGTTCCATTTCTTTTTCCATCTGTTCTTAGTTCAACCATGCTCTCCCCAACCCCCGCCCCCCCTTCTCCTTATAGGCACATGCAGCGGAAAGATTTGTTATCACTTAAAAATGGGAAGGGACAAAGGGAGGGGGAAGGTTGTGGCATAACAAGTCTTTGCTCAGCTCCCCCATGTTAGTGGTATTCAAAGTGAGGTTGAATTCTTGGGTGATAAATTAAGAGCTTTGCTCAGAAATCAAACAGCCTGCTTGAGGCCTGGAGAAGTTCCATTTATCTTGATCCTTCCTCCCTTTCTCTCTTCCTTTTAGCCCATAGCAATCCCTCAGTTCAGTGTATTGGACACTTTATGAAAAAGTCTCATTGTTGACATTTACTGGCAAGAAAGGCTGAAATAAGCCTTGTGTAAGAATTCAAGCATTCTCAATCCCAAAGAGGAAAAACGTACCTCCCATCCTTCTTCTTAGAGATGGAGTACTATCAATCAATCAACAAACATTTATTAAACACCTACTGCATACCAGGAATTGTGCTAGGTGCCGGGGGTACATGTAGAAAGAATGAAACAATCTCTACTTGCAAAAAGTTTGCATTCTAACAGGAGAGACAAGTATATTTGTAAATATAGAGAAATTAAATGTAAAAAGAATCAATATAGGATGTTCTTAAAAGGGTAGTTAGAGAGAGAAGACATTAGTAGTCGGTGGGCTCAGAAAAGACTTCATGTAGAAGGTAGTTCTTGAGTTGGGGACTGAAGGAAGAAAGGAATTCTATGGGGCGGAAGTGAGGAAAGGATGCATTCTAGTCCCAGCGACGGCCAATGTGAAGGCATGCGATGGGAGAGGGGATACTACAGGATCTGGAGGCTCTGGAGTTGGAGGGACCTTAGAGTCTAATTCTCATTTTATAGGTGAGGACACTGAGGCTCTGGGTAACTTGCCCATGGCTATCAAGGTAACCCACACACAGGTGGTGAGCATCAGAGATTAAATCTAGGATCTTGGACCCCAAAGCCAGTACCCTTTTGTGTGTGAGGAACAAAGAAAAAGCCAGTCTGACTGGATCTTCAAGTACAGGAAAAGGAGTAAGGCATAATGAAGCTGGAAAGACAGGTAGGGGCTAAGCTGAGAAGAGCTTTAAAAGCTACACAGAGGAGTTTATAGCTTGTGCTAGAGATAGTAGGAAGCCACTGGATTCTGTGTAGGGGAGTGATGTGGCCCTTTGTTTGTTTTTCATTTTTGAAGAGGACCAATGGCATCACAGGATGATGTCTTCACTCATGCATGAATTGGATGTAAGTGAAGCAGAATTGCACAAAGTGGTCAGCCTCACTCTCTTCCAGACTCTTCCAAGTCCAGTGGCAAGAAAGAAGTCAAGATGACTGGTGACAGCCCAGAATGCAGCAGATGCCCTTGGCATCTTTGATGCTTGACCAAGCTCAAAGCTCTCCACAGCACCTACTTCGCCTGCCTTTGTGGCCATTGGAACAGAATGTCTACCCATTCCACAAGAAGTCTTCACATGCTTGGGATAGACATCCCCCTAACCCCATGGTGGGGTTGAGGTCCCTTAGTTATCCTCAACCTGGTTTAGCCCATCTCACAAACTGGGTTTACCTGGATGTAGCCACTGCAACTGCTACAGCTTCTTGGAGCCACAGGTGAGAGCTGAGTGCTAGGCAGACACCAAGGGTGGATGAGCAGCCCTGAAAAGGGCTTGGCAAGCCCTCGCACCAGAGGTGCTAGTCTTCTCTGGATACTTCATAAACTCCATGGCCAAGTTACATCTAATAAGAGTCACTTTCGTAGCTGTGTGGAAGATGAAATGGAGCAGGGACGCACTTAAGACAAAGAGACCAACAGAAGCAATAGTCTAGGAGAGACGATGAAGGCCTAACCTCAGGTGATGGCTGTGTAAGCAGAGAGATCAGGATCAGATTCAAGAGTTGGCTTAGAGATATACTATCAGACTCAGTTGATGTTTTGATACATTTTCTTGTGCTGCTTTTGTTCCTTTCTGTCTTTCTTTGTAATTATCACAAGGGATGGCTCTTTGGGGACTAAAGGGGAAATGAATATATTTCGAAATGAAGGTGAAGCCACAGCAAAAGATATTAATAAAAACAAAAAACTCAAGTATTAATTAGTGAAGAAAGATCAAGATCTGATGCTATCAACAAAGATGGGTCTAAAGAGCTAGGTACTAGAGGGATCTATCATATGAAAGATAGTATATCATTATTTCTAAATTATCTCTACCTTATTCTATCATGTGAATAATTCTTGCCCCATACTCTGTTCTCATCAAGTCTTTTGTGATCCCTTTATGGAAGATGATTCAATAAAAAAAAAATGTAGTGAAAGTCTATTATCAAGTGTTTCTTTCTATGGTGTATTCAGATAAATCACTTACCAACTATGCAAAAGGGTGTGGTGTATTAGTATAGTTCATTAGGCCATAAGCAGCCTGTATGTAGAATGTTTTGGGAGTCTTTTGATATCTGGCCCCATTATATCAAGCTCCCACTGTTTTTGAGTTCAGCATTTTTGCCCTTCTGTTTCCTTCGTAACCCTAATCCAGTGCTTTGCTCTTTGAATGAAAGGGGCCAAATATTCTCATTATTCAGAGGTCAAATATGTACCAAGCTCACACAACAGAAAATTCTTCCATCCACCTCCCATTACAAGAGTAAAGATCCAACCCAAAACAAAAACTGAAGCTCTGAAAGCAAACTTGGCCACTACTATGAAGCTTATGTTACATTTACAAAAGGACTTTATGGACAAATCTCCAGACTAAGGATTACTGAATGACTGAAAAATCAATATGCGAAAACATAATCTTCCAGAGAAAACAACATAGCTGGGAATAGGAGTGCCATTCTCACTATATTCCTGAGAGAACAAGCCCTTATAGCTTCGCCATTGACCAGACTACTGGATAGGGCCTGGTGATTCAACAAGCTTCAAGATATGATCTGATGTGAAAAAAAAATCCTATTTTGTCTTTGCTTAATACACATTTTGATTTGTGTGATTAGTGTTCAGAAAGGATCACTTTTAAGAAACAAGGTGGTTAAAAATGAAGAAAATCACATTGAGCTCAGAGCTCAGTGAATGGATGAGACCCAGCTGAGTATCCATATAGTTTTATACTGTCTGTCCCTCAGCAAAAACCAACCCAAAGCTATTCGGTGTCAGAGGAAGAATAGGGCAATTATTGAAACTAGTTCTGTTGGAAGAGCAAAAATATTAGATTTGAAGAATTTGAGAGCAGAGTAGTAAAGAAAAGTAGCAAAAAAAAAAAAAACCCAAAGAAAATTAAAAGATCTACGGAGGTAATTATCACTTACAATCTAAAAATCAACTATTCAAAGTTGAAACAAACCTGTGAAAATGGCCTATGGCAGGCTAGAGAAGGGAGAAAGATAAATAAGTCATTAATTAGGAAAAACCAGAACTGATTACAAATGTATTAACATGCATACTTGGGAGTGGATTTTTTTTTCTCTTGCTTAGTTTTGATCTAACTAGAGCATCTCATGGTTTATATTTAGAAAGTGAAATTGACTGACATGTTTTGAGAAATGTAAGATGGGAAAAGCTGCTGGACCAGCCCAAGAATGCACAAAGGAGGTCCATGATAAAAATGACACAGTTTTAGGTACATTGATAGATTGAACGTTAAGGTATCTGAAAGAAAGGAAGATATTAAAGATATTAAAAGCATTAAAATTGCCAGTCTTATTACTCCCCAAAAAGAGGTTACTGGAAGAACATCAGTAACTCCTGACCCATATGCCTACTTTCCCATCTACATAATTTTTGTGAGAATAATCTGCAAATGGATTCTAATGAGATCACTGTAAAGGTCAGGCAGACTTTCCCACATGATAATCTACAATACACCACATCTTTGCCACCACACAATTATATAAATTATATAAATATTGCTAAAAGATATAGAGAATACAAGATTGCACTGTATCATTTGTTAACTATTTTTTTTTAAATCACTTGATTTGGCAGCACAAAACCCATCTTAAAGGCTCTACTTCAACAATGCGGCTCACACGTATGCTAAAATTGTACCCGATTCTTTGAAGCATGCAGTAACAGAGATAACTTTATTCAAAGTCATTTCAACGTAATTGTCAAGTGAAGCACAAGACAGAAATGTATTCTTGTTAAAGGTGTCCTCTTCATAGACAATACAGATCAGCATCCAAGTGGAAGAGAGATTCCCTTGAGCTGGTGATGTCCTCCAGGTTTATGAATGAGCCTTTCCTGATGGCATCAAGCTTTGAGAACATTGCAGAGTCTCCTAAATGAAAATCATAATCTCTCAAAAGAATTTGGCCTAGGGGCAGGTAGGTGGTGCAGTGAGTGGAGTACTGACCATGGAATCAGGAGGACCTGAGTTCAAATCTGTCCTCAGACACTCGACATATTTACTAGCTGTGTGACCTTGGGCAAGTCACTTAACCCCAATTGCTCTGCCGTCCCACCTCCAAAAAAAAAAAAAGAATTTGGCCTAACTATCCCTACAAGAAAACCTAAGTGGATGAAGAATATCTATTACCTATTATCTTTTAATAATTTTTTTGGTTACATTTTAAGCTCTAAATCATCTCCCTCCCCTCTTCCCCACTCCATACTAGGGAAGGCTGCCATTTCACTCACAGACATACAAATGTATATATGTAAAACCATATATGTAACATATATGTTCATAAAATATATGTTATATATATATGCAAAACCTATTATGCTTCTATTTATCAGTTTGTTCTCTAGAGGTGGATAACATTTTCCTTTATAGGTCCTTTGTAGTTGATTTGAATGTTTATCATGCCCAAAACAACTTAGCTGTTCACAATTTCTCTTCAAAAAATATTTTACTTTATACAACTATGTCTTTTTTATCTATATTGTTGGGTCAAAGGGTCACAGTTTTATAACTCTTTGGGCATAATTCTATATTACTCTCCAAAATGGTGGGATCAGTTCACAATTCCACCAACAGTGTATTAGTGTCCCAAGTTTTCCACATCTTAAGTGTTATCTCATTCTGAATGATTATAGATCTTATTTAGGAAGTTCTGTAATGTTTTGTGGCTTGATGTAATCAAACCCGTATCATTCCCACTGTTTCATTCTGAGAGAGAGAAAGAGAGAGAGAGAGAGTCAGTAAAGAAGCAGTAAGTGCTTACTATGTGCCAGGCATTGTCTGAGTTCTGGGAATACAAATAAAGGCAAAAACATAATCCCTGCCCTCAAGGAGCCCACTTTCCAATGTGGCAGACAAGATGTAAACAGCTACATATATGAAAAATACATATTGTGTAACTAGAAGGTGATCTCAGAGGAAAGATACTAAGGGGAGAGGAGGAGAGGATCAAGAAAGATCTGTAGAAGGTGGACTTTAACCCGAGTTCTGATAGGAGCCAAAGGAGCCAGGAGACTGGAGGTGAAGAAGGAGAGCATTCCAGGCATGGGGGACAGCTAGTGAAAAGATGAAGAGGTAGGAGATGACAGATTGTGTGGGAGGAACAGCAAATGTTATTGTCTTAAGTGTTATTATCTTATTATGAGTGATTATATATGTATATGTATACACATTATGTACGCATACATGTGTAATTTAGGAAATGCTGCAATTTTCTGTGACTTGCTCAAATCAGCCCAATATCATTCCCAAACAGAAGCAGCTGGAGGACCTCGCCATTGGCAAGGAATTGCTTTTCAATTTGAACTCTGCATTGGCCATTCCTCTATGACGGTGGCAGATACCTTTTTATTCTAGTATATGTCACCCTATTCTATATGTAACTTCACATAAATAATCAAAGGTAGGCAGGATAAATTTGTCTCTTTTGTTGTATCATATACTTTTAACATGTGCATGGGAGATACCTAGCTGGAAGATTGCATTTAGGACTGCCTTGTTCTATTAAGTCAAATACCCTTTTCCAGCAATAAACCATGAGGAGAGTAGAATCTTGCTTTCTTGGCACCTTTCAGCCAACTGTGTGAAGATGTGTTCTGCTCTAGGATATAATTTGCAAAAATTGTCTTGTTCCTAATCATCTTTCATTGAGGATGTCCTCATTACATGTGTAGACAACTTTCATGAAGATACTGTAGGGGTAAGAAAGTGGGGAGATGTGTTGGTAGTTACTGTGTGGCACTCTCAGTCCCCTTTCATATGTAGTAATACCATCTGTGATTCTTTCTAATCATTTGGAATCATTTTACTCTTACAGATAATATGAAATTCATTCCCTCACCACTTTTAAAACTCTCACATCCAACATAGACCACCTCTGTATAGCTATCCTTGGTCTGGTCCAGGTATTCTTTCTGTCTTTTTTTCCCCGTATATCATTTCCTTTCTTTATGCAGCATATAAGGTACTACACAGTCCAAATGTTGAGGCTCCATAATCATTAACAGAAAAAATAGCTTGTTACATAAATATTGGCATATTTTTCCATTGTATATTCACCAACAGAAATCTCTGCCTCTCTGTGCTTTCCTATCTTGTCCTGTCTTGTTCTTTGTTCCTATCTTGTTCACAGATGCCTCATGTAGAATCCACAGAACACACTGGAGGACTTCCTCTTCTGCACAGGGGTCCTTTGGGAGTCATCTATACTTCTTCCCCCCAACAGGGGGAAAATAGGGATAGTGGGAGCAGCAGTGGCCTGATCTCCCTTGAAACTCAATGGATTAGAATCATGACAATTTACCCACCTGTTTTGTAGAGATAGGCCTTAAGGTCTAGGAAGCTACTAGGGAGTTGCTGAGGCTAACTAGCACATTCCTCTTACCTAGCAGGAAAAACACCCTCACACCCCAGATGTCATTTTCAGAATGTTTGAAAAGAAAGGGCTAGAGAAGAGAGAAGCTGAAACTCCCTCTTTCCATTAGAAAGTTATACTCCTACCATCATTGCCAGTCTTTCAGAAGTCTCCATTTATTGTCTAAAAGTAATTTCACTTTTTCTGTCTTAATAATGGCCTGCTACTGCCTAGTCTTCCAAATAATCACAGATTAGGAGGCTCCTTTGATTGCATTCCTTTCTGTTTGCTCTGGCAAATTGCCCCTACAATATTTCCCTCTACTCAGGGGTGGGGAACCCATGACCTGGAGGCCACGTGTGGCCTTCTAGGTTCTTGGGTGCAGCCTTTTGACTGACTTCAAGTTTTACTGAACAAATCCTTTTATGAAGGGGATTTGTTCTGTGAAGTTTGGATTCAGTCAAAGGGCCGCACTTGAGGACCTGGAGGACCCCATGTGGCCTCAACGCCATAGGAACCTTACCCCTGCTACATAATCTTCACACCTTCGCAATCTACTGGCTTTTTACCTACTGCCTATGAAGTTATCCAAGTCTCCATACATACACACACACACACACACACACACACACACACACACACACACTACCCTCACTTGACTATACCAGTTCATCCTCTCTCTGCTACCTTTCGTACCAACTCGGGAAATTATTTACATACATTGTCCCCCACTTCGTCTCCTCTGATTCACTTCTCAATCCCATGCAATTTGACTTCCGACACAATTGAGTGACTCCAAATCCAACTAAGTGTTTCCCCTTTCCAAATTACCAGTGATCTCAAAATTGTCAAATGCGATGGCCTTCCCTCAGCTCTCACCCTTCTTGACCTCTCTGCAGTGTGAGACGCTGCCAATGCCTCCTTTTCCTGGATGCTCTTCCTTCTGCATTTTTGTGACACTGTTCTCCCAGTTCCCCATTGTCCCACCTCATTCTGCCAAAATGATATTTCTAAAGCATGGGTCCAAATGTGTTAGCCATTGCTGAAAATAACTCCAACGATGAAATTGTCTCTAGGATCAAATACAAGCTCCTCTCTTTGGCCATTGAAGTCCTATTGATAAGAAGATACCAAACACGAGTGACTTCGCTTCATGCGTTGCCTGGCCTGGCCAAACTGGGCTTCTCATTGTACGTTACATACAATATTTAATTTCTCATCTCCACGCCTTTGCACAGGTTGTCTCTCATGCTTGAAATGTACAGCCTTTTCACCCTCTCCTCTTAGAGTCTCATTTGTCTTCAAAACTTAGCTCAGGCTCCACCTCTTTCCCGATCTCAACTGCCTGTGCCTCCAACTGCCCCCTTCCCATTACCAGAGTGCGTTTCTACATTTTGTGAGTGGATATTTGGGCTAGCAGTGCAAGAATTTTTCACAAACTTCCTCCGGGCCAAAGGCCCATCATGGTTTGCCAGCCCTTCTACCTGAGAGCTCATCACCCATGCTAAGCATTCAGGAGACAGATCGCTAGATATCAAAGGCAGCTTGTCAGAGTCCTATTTCACTGTAACAACAACACACTGAAGAAGATCCTGGTGAAATGTGACTCATCTCTGTGATCATGAATAACTGTGTGTGCACAGATGTATGGAAGGAGGTCGGACTGTTGTAGGAGGAGGAGTGGAGGAAAGGAGACCTGGCTTTTGGAGAAACAGGGATAGGCTGTCTTTTTCTCCTTCTACAGATAGGCTCCCTGGGGACAGAAAAGGTCCTTGCGGGGAGGGGAGACTGAAATATAGAACATGGCATGCATTTTCATTCCTCTGTAGCTGAGATCACCCTCCCCCAGCCCAAGAGCCAGTGCACCTGATCTAAAACAAGGCAGAGAAGCCCTCTTTATGAAGGTGATTTCTCTCCATAGCTGACATCCAGAACCAACTCAACTTATGAAAAGTCTTGCATGTTTTGCATGCAGTTTTTTAGTATTTTACTCTACTGTATTCACTAATTGTAAAGGCAGTTTTGTTTCAGCATATATACATATATGTGTATATGGGTGGGTGTATGTATGTATGTATGTATATGCATATGTATATGAATATGTATATATACATATACATACATATATACATATGTACATATATACATATGCATTTATATATAAACTATATACACATACGTACATATATACACATATACATATGCATTTATATATAAACTATATACACATACGTACATATATACACATATACATATGCATTTATATATAAACTATACACACACATAGGTATATATACATACGTGTGTATGTATATATATACACATATGTGTATGTTGTAGTAGGAAGGCCAAATTTATAATCTCAAATATAATCATGTATATGTTTGAATGGTTCGAAATCGCAAGGTATGAGAGATTCTCTAAGGAGAAAACAACAAGAAATTTATTTAGGCCCCACCGCAGCAGAACCGTGAACCAGCCTCCCCATTCTAACATCTTGACAAAAAGACTCCAGGCCCAGAAAGCCCACCTCACAAGAGTAACCAGGAG